>CM021103.1:326523166-326592744 GCA_007115665.2 Sequoiadendron giganteum
AATTATATAGAGAAGAACATGAATTCCATTGGTAAGGTAGACATACTGGGTGGCACTGAGCGGTGATTACTGGATTAGTCAAGAGTCTAAGTGGTCAAGAGGCTAGATGGGCCAAGAGGCTGGGTAGCCGAGAGGGAGAGTGTTACTTGGTCTGAGAGGGAGACGAGAGACAATGTTTGAGAAGGGTTATGTTGCTGAATTCTCTCCAAAATGGAACAAGATGTAAATCTCTTGTAAAGGCTTAGAGCTTGTAATTATATTTGTAACTATACTTTTGTTGTTGAATAATATAATGGTGATATGGGATTTTGGAGTGTGGGGTTTTTTACCCGTAAGGGTTTTCCCACGTAAATCTATGTGAAATCATGTTTTCTATTCCATATTTCATGTTTAATGGTTATGTTTGATTGAATCTGTTTAATTTTGTTGTTTGGAACTAGTTAAATTTGCATGAGCTTCTCTCAAAAGGATTAACGTGGGAAATAAACTATGTTTGATTCCGCTTTGTGGCATAGTAGTACATGTCTTTGAGGCAATCTAAGGAAATAAAAAATATCAAAGGCACTACTGATCTTGGATGTTTCTTTATGAGATGATCAAAATTTCCCAACAAGTGGCATCAGAGCATCTTTTGGGATTTGATTCTTCCTAGTGTGTTGTTGGTTCTGGGTATTCCTTCTATGAAGATTTCTTAGTCTAGCAGGCTTGAGGAAATATGAAGGAATCGACTAATGTATTGATCCTTTGGTGAGTGGAAGTTTGTGCTCTTCTATTTGAGTTTCAAGTGACAACATGCAACATGAAGGATGGTGAATATGGAGAAATTGGGACTGGTCATACTGGAATGTTGTGATCCGAGGTTCCTAGTTGGTAGCAAAATAATCTTGATGCATGGGGTGAAATATTTTTCTCTATGGTTGTCTTGCAACAAATATTTCATATTGGTTGTCTGTGTGAGACGCTTTCTAATGATATGGAGAAGTTTGGGTTGTCATTCCATGGAGTAATGTGCTTATGTTGGGTGTTTTTCCTAGTATTGGAAGGCATAGTTTTTTTGTTACCCCATTTGCAAGTAGGCTATGGTGTTGATCATTGGATGATGTGGAAGCTTTTGTAATATCTTACTTCCCTCGGATGCATGTATATATTGGTGGTTGTGGAGTTGGCCTGGAATGGGCTTGGAGTTCTTGTACTACTTTTTCCTTTTAAGGATACTTTTTTACTTGCATGGCTCTGTGGTTTTGCAAGTTTTACACTATCAAACAAAATGTATGGTTATGTGGAGCTGTTGTTAAGATATTTTCTAGACCTTGGCTTTTGGGGTGTGACTAGATGAGATAGTCATAGTTTTGCATGCATGGTATGAGGAGGTGAGATGCCTTCTCTGCATGGGAGTGTTGGTATATGATTTTCACTCAACATTCTTGTGGTGTCGCTTGCTAGGTTCCTATACTATGGTGCTCAAGTTATGGACATGATTGGAAAATCAGATCTGATTTTGATCTGGTGTTTGAGTCAAGCTATCTACATTGTTATTCTCATCAAGATCTCAATTTTGCAGTTTCCAATGTGATGATGGGTTTGCATGTTTCTATTGATTGGATCTATAGTTTGTGCAATTTTGTGGGTTGTATTTACCTACATGTTTTTTGTGGGACAACTCAGAAGTGGACTATCTATATCCATGAGGTCTAATTCAATGTTGATGCAGACTTGTTAGCTGGCTTTATCTATGGTTACTTGTACATTGGTGTTGTTGCTTTGAGATGAGAGGATGGATGATATAGAGTACCTGAATAGTCGGTTATGGGGACATGTAGCATGTGTATCATGATGTCATGAAAATCTTGATATGTGCTTTGGTGTAAGATTTTGACAGTGATGATTTTGTATGCTTGGTTTGGAGATCTTTGTGCCACTTGGTATTGTTGTCAGATGGACATGTTACTATGTGTACTTGAAGGATTTATAGATTAGAAGATAGTTGTTCATGATGCTTGGAGAGCTTGATTGTCACGTTTCAGTGGGAGCTTTAGCAATGACTGTGGATTCATCACTTGGTGATGGATGGTCTTCTCTAGTGTTGTAGATGTTACTAGGAGGAGCTCTTAGATCTTGCTACTACAAAAGGATTCTTTCACATTTTTATGGACACTATTTGAAGATAAGCAACATCTCGAAACCATGGAGGATTCTTGGAGTCTTTCGTTGAGGTGTTAGTAGTGCTTAGCATGTGATGTTGGTTTAGATTTTGTTTTGTTTTATGTCATGGTATACTCTTGATTATGCATTAGAGTTTTTGCATTATGCATTACTCTTGAGACCAAGGTATGTTCACTTGGAGCATGTGATCTCCTAAGGGGGATGTTTAGATCATGATGTCATGATAAGTTCCTGATACAGATGATTGGAGCTTTGATAGTGGTCTGGTGAATCTCTATGTTTTGGGTGCATTAGTCATATGCTTGAGAGCTTCATGATAGTGTAGTGATGCATTTGCAGTTTGGAATGAGATGATTTTTTATTGATCCTCATGGATACATGGAGAATAAAGTGAGGTTGTATTTCTCTTGTTATGAGAGAAGTGTTGTTGATGGTTAATCTTGATGAAGATTTCAACAGAAATTCTGAGAAGCCTTCACTTTGGTTGGACATGAGTTCAACAGAGACCAATGAGGAGATTTCTCTTGGAGGAGTCATGATGGCTTGCATATCTTGGAAGAGCATTCTCATTCCCCACTCTTGGTCTACTTGATGACTTATCACTTGAGAGGTAATGCGCATTGTTTCTCTCAAGTGTTTTATGCTTTCTTTCATGGATATGGATCTTGAGCTAATAATAGAAGGTTCTGAAGGATCTATTGTGAGAGATGGTTAGCATGCTTATCTCCTTGGGTTTGTAGTTTCATTAATGTTGAGTTTAAGAGATGTATTGGGCTTATTTCCTGAAATGGGAAATGGAGTAGTCTGATCTTCTTTGGCATGAGAGGCTTACATTCATGTTGATTACATGATATATATGTTATGTTTGATCTTACTGATTGAACGGTCAGGTGTTATGGATTTTATTTTGGGATGCTCTCAAAGGAGATCATACTTGACATAGTTGGCATTTAGAGGTGTATGTAGGAGGATTTTCTATAGATACATGATATGCAAAGGTGCTCCCTTTGGTCTTGGTTGTCTTTCTGGATGTTTGGTTTCACATTACATTAGCTTGAGGTTTGGTCGGAGCTGTAGTGATCACTAGCTTGTGGTAATGTGTTTTCACTCATATTCTTGGGTGATGACATGGAGGTTCTTTACCTCTGTCCTTTGTTGGGTGTGGGGAACTTGGGAGAGTTGTGCAAACCTGTGGTGAGAGTTTTGTCAATTTAAAAATTATGTATATCATTATGGATGTTTCTTGGGTACTACATGATGTTGGTTTACACTTCTATATAATATTATTGGTAGACTCATTATGCCTTTGATCTTTCAGATTTGGCATTACCCATGCAGTAAGAGTTTCTAGATGTGTTTTGTCTTCTTCGACTGGTTGGCACATGGAGCTTATTTTTGTAGTTGATGGGTTGGCTATGTAAGTGACATGACTTTGTTGATGTGGATACCTTGAAGGTATGTGTGATTGGATGGATTAGCACTCGTTGTAGGTGCTATTTTCAGTCGTGTGGGTTAATCAATTGGATGGGAGCATTCAGTGTTCTGGTTTTTGTTCTAGTTGGTGTTCTATCTTGTTTTCTAGAGGATAACTTCATAGTTATGTTCAAGTTAAAGCTTTGAAGTTGATATTGCTTGTGAGCACAAGCAGAGTGGTGGCAGTGTGTTGAAGCCCTTGTCATTAGTTGGTTTTGTTGTTGGTATCTCAGATTAGACTAGTGCATAAACACCATGTTGTGTTGTTTTCCTTTGGAGGATGGTTGGAATTGTTGCCTCAGATGGTGGACATCATAGATGTTGTTGCAGGTGTCCTGGGTGATAGAGAGGATTCATGCATTGATTGGTAGGTAGTGCGTTCTTCAGACAATGGGAGAATGTTGATAAATGGTGCCTCAAACGTACTGGTGTTCGAGCCTCTACATTGTTGAATAGACAATTGAATATCACCAAGACAAAGTTACTAGTCTGATCAAAATACCGTTGCAAGGAAATAATTTGTTACTTAAGTCACTGGGTTTCAAGTTTTTCTAACTTAAGTCACAGGGTTCTAAAGTTCCATAACCTCCTGACTTAGCGGCTTTGAGGTTCTCTTTGTTGTCGGTGACTCATAGGTTTTCCAAACTTCGTAACCTTCGACAAGAGGTCCCGAGATTTGGGTTTTCAACAACGTAGCGATTATGAAGCGAAGGGTACATATTTATTGTCAGTGACTTGCGGGTTTTGGGAACTTCGTAACCTTCGACAATAGGTTTTCAGGTTCATGGTTTTTGCAACTTGGCAATGGAGATGGGGACTCTTGTTGATGGGACTTTGTGAATTTAGCGAGACTCTAAAGCTTGTCTCCTCGATGTGCCAATGAAGCGAAACCTTAGTGCATTGTTAAGGTAGGACCATTTTGTGTGGAAGGTGACATCAGTTGTACGGTGGTGACATGGATGCCATGTAGATGATGGAGACCACTCAGTTAAACACTATAAGCTTCATTGGTGTGACACTCTCGTATCGGTGGGAGATATTAAGTTGTCTCCTCGATGGTCTGATATGACCTAAATGGCGAGAATGTGGTTAGGGTTTCCTGGAGTGATAAAGAGCAGAACATGAATTCCATTGGTAAGGTAGATAGTTTGGGCAATGCTGAGCGTTGATTATCGAACTGACTGAGAGGTTGGGTGGCTGAGAGGCTAGACAGGCTGAGAGGCTAGGTAGTCGAGAGGGAGAGTGTTGCTCAGTTTGAGAGGGAGATGAGAGACAGTGTCTAAGAAGGGTTATGCTATTGGATTCTCTCTAGAATGGAACAAGATGTAAATCTCATGTAAAGGCTTAGAGCCTATAATTGTATTTGTAATTGTACTTTTGTTGTTGAATAATACAATGGCGATCTGGGCTTTTGGAGTCTGGGGTTTTTTACCCGTAAGGGTTTTCCCCACGTAAATCTATGTGTTCATGTTTTTTGATCCATATTTCATGTTTAATGGTTTTGTTTGATTGAATATGTTTAATGTTGGTGTTTGGAACTGGTTAAATTTGTATGAGCTTCTCTCAGAAGGATTAATGTGGGAAATGAACTATGTTTGATTTTGCTTTGTGGCATAGTAGTACATGTCTTTGAGGCAATCTAAGGAAATAAAAACTACCGAAGGCACTACTGATCTTGGATGTTTCTTTCTAAGATGACCAAAATTTCCCAAAAAATGGGACACATCAAATTTGAAAATATGGTGAAGATCAACTCTATTCATGTAGTGAGAGATATGCCTTAGATAACTAAGCTTGCAAACACACCATATAAGGAGTGTTAAATGGGAAAGCAGACAAAGACAAGTTTCAAGAGCAAGGAGTGTTCTTCTACAATGCCATTGGAGTTGATTCACACTAAATTATATGGACCTACAACAAAAAAGAGTCAAACAAGGTGAAAGGTATTTCATGTTGCTTATTTATGTTTACTCTTGAATAACAGGTTACATTTGTAAGAGAAAAATCAATTTTTTTTTATAAGTTTAAGATTTCAAAGAAAAAGTTGAGAATGAAATGAATTCTAAGATAAAATGCTTAAGATCTGATAGAGGAGGTGAATTTACTTCAAATAAATTTGATTTTTTTTTTGTGAAAATCATGGTATTAGGAGACATTTGTCTACTCCTAGGACCCCTCAGTAGAATGGGGTACTAGAGAGGAAGAATATGACTGTGCAAGAAATGGCTAGGGAAATGTTTAAATATGTAGATCTACCTAATATGTATTGGAAGGAAACAGTTCACATTGTTGTCTACCTACTTAACATAGTACAATTGAGGGTTAATAACACTAAGACCCCTTATGAGCCATGGTTGGAAGACCTCCCACTCTCAGATACTTCAGGATCTTTGGCAACAATTTCTATATCAGGAGAGATGAAGAAGACCTTGGAAAGTTTGAATCAAGGTGTGATGAAGGGATCCTTAGCTACTGAACCAGAAGCAAGGCCTATAGATGCTACAACGAGAGATTGGGAAAGATGATTGAAAGCACAAATGTTAAGGTAGATGAAGATAATTGTCACATATCACAAGAACCAAAGGTTTGTATATTTGGTATACCCCCCTACATTGAAGAAGAAGAGAAAGAACAAGAATTAGAAAATGCCCCTTAGACTCTAGAAAAATATGTTTAGAAGAACCATTCAACAAATCAAATCATTGGAGATAAGAATGAAGGTGTGTAGACTAGGAGAAGGCTTGCAAAAGTAAGTGAGAAAGAGAATTTGTGCTTATTATCAAAGATAGATCCCAAGACCTTTGTTGATGCTAGCAAAGATGAAGGATGAATGAAGGCAATGAAAGAAGAATTGAATTAGATAGAAAATAATCAGATATGGGAATTGGTCCCCAGACCAACTAATAAGAATATTATAGGAAAAAAGTGGGTGTTTCAAAACAAGTTGAATGAAGATGGTGAAGATGGTGAAGATGTGAGGAACAAAGCGAGATTGGTATGTAAGGGTTATTCACAAGTTGAAAGTATTGATTTTGAGAAATTTGTTCTAGTAGCTAGAATAGAGGCAATTAGGATTTTTCTTTCCTTTGTTGCTCACAAGAATTTCAAGGTTTATCAGATGGATGTAAATTCAACCTTCTTGAATGTTGATTTAGAGGAAGAGGTCTACAATGAGCAATTAGATGGTTTCTAGCTATTACAAGATCTAGACATGGTGTGTAGACTCAAGAAAGCTTTGTATGGACTCAAGAAAGCTCCTAGAGCTTGGTATTATTGATTGGATAAGTACTTACTTCAACAAGGTTTCAAGAAAGGTACCATAGATAGTAATATTTACATTAAGGTAGAGAAAGACAAGATTTTGATATTTATTGTATATGTTGATGATATCATCTTTGGTGGAGATGACAATATATGTAAGAGGTTTATAAAAGAGATGCAAAAAGAGTTTGAGATGTCTATGATTGGTGAGTTGTCTTTCTTCCTTGGGCTTCAAATTGTTCAACTAGATGATGGTATCTTTATTTATCAAGTTAAGTATGCTTGAGAGATGTTAAAGAAGTTTAGTATGGAGGAATCCAAACCAATAAGTACTCCCATGGTTACCAGTTGTTACTTGAGAAAGACAAATGAGTCACTTGAGCTTGATCAAACTCTTTATAGGTTTATGATTAGAGCTTCATTGTACTTGGCTACTTCTAGACCTGATGTTATGCATGTAGTATGTTTGGTTTTCAGATATCAAGCTAATCTTAAGCAAACTCATGAGAAGGAAGTAAAAATAATATTAAGATATTTGAAGGGAACTCTGGATTATGGTTTGTGGTATAAGAAGGATGATAACTTTTCCTTGAGTGATTATACTGATGTTGATTAGGTAGGTTGTGTGGATGAAAAGAGAAGCACCCATGGAAGTGAATTTTTCTTAGGAGATAGATTTATCTCTTGGTTTAGTAAGAAGCATGACTTAGTGTCCTTATCCACAGCAAAATTTGAGCATATTGATGCAACATCTTGTTGCACTTGAGTTATTTGGATGAAACAAAATTTGAAGGATATATTTATGTGGTGTATGATGAACCTATTCACATATCAAGTGATAATACAAGTGCAATAAACATTTCCAAGAATCTAAGGATACATTCTAAAACCAAACACCTTTCTACCCACTATCACTTTCTAAGAGAAAAGGATATAGAGCAAGAAGCTAGATTGGAGTATGTTCCTACTAAGGATTAGATTGTAGACATTTCACTAAGGCACTTTCAAAAGATACTTTTACGTATCTCTGACAGAAGTTAGGGGTTATTTCCCTCCTTCTTCTAACTAGATGCATAAATAGTGCATCTATCAAGGGGAGAAATTCATATCCTACCCTTTTTCTCCTGGATTGATGTGAGCTACCTCTTAGGGAGGAGTAGCTAGTTGGTTGGTTGTTGATAAGGGGAGTATGTGTAATTTTTTGAAGGAGAAGTACAGTTGTTGAGAATATGTTGAGGATTTAAATGAAGACCTTTTCCCTTTATCCTTGATGTGAAAGAGGGAGAATAAGTAGGTGTGTGTTGCCATCAATACCAAAGGGGGAGATTGTTGCACATATGTTACCTAAGTTTTTCATTGATATAAACACTCAGTTTGGGTTGTCATTGATGCTTACATTTGTATGTTGATGGTAAACTATGGTGATGTGCTAATAGTGATGTTTTTGATGTTCATGGTTGGATGTTTACTATTAGCAGAGATGATATCATGATGATGAATTAAGATGAGGATTAGAATTAATGATGATGTTGGGGACATGTTTTTGATGGTCTTTAGTATGTTATATGCTCTCTCCTATTGTTCTTGAGGAAGTATGTGTTGCTACAAGGGCATTCTGGCCTCTGGATGTTGGTGAAGGTTTCTACTGTAGGAAGTTGCTTTGAAGAATGATTGGGAGATTGCTTTGCATTCCTCTGCTTTTGAAAATATGGTCTTGCAGTTTGGGATTTAGTGTTTATGTTTTATGGACGTTGCACTCTTATCATTTAGGTCTCTGGTAATTGCAAAGGGTTGGCAGTTTGGTTGCTTGTTAGGATTGGTCTATTTTTTTTTCACATTTCTTCACATTGTTATTTATGTTCCTACGGCTTGGTGGATGTGCTTTTAGTGTTTGTGCAGTGTCTTAGTTCAACTTTCATGTGATGAATTTTACCACAAGTTGGTTTGTAAATGTCCTATCTCATGACTATGTCTTTTGGTTTCTTGGATGAAATGTTCTATTTTTTTTTGGTTTGCTAGCTATTTTTGGTATGATAGTGAGAAAGAAGTATATGGAAGTTTTGTTGGATGTTCATGGAACATCTCTTTGCACTCCACACATCAATGGTTGATCTCTTTGGTGTTGTATATTGTTTGAGTTAGTTTTTTGGGTGATTTGTGGATGTCTAGTTGACAAGACTTTTCTCTTGCTTGTGCTATGTGCTTGGGGGTCTACATCAACAATTTAGGTTGTGTTAAGTTGAGTTTGAGTCCTGCCCTATTCTGTTGATAATCACATTGAGTAAATTCACTTGGAAGATGTATTTTTTGGCTGACTGGTAATGTGCTACACGTTTCTTCTACACATTTCCTTGTTATTGACTTTGGGATGATGTGCGCTAGCATGTTTGATGTTTGGTATCACATCAAAAGATGTAACAAGTTGTTTTTGGTCCTCTTTATCTCATGGATAGGACCGCTTTCACCACAATTGTGTTTTGTGGCTGACTTGTTGGGGTCATTGCTTGTCTCTTATTCTGGCTGACCTAACTTGATGTTTTCCTTACTTGTAGAGGATATAAATGGAAGGACAAATCAAAATTGCAAGTTGTGAGAGAGTGGAATAATGCAATAATTAATGCGAGTTATAAAAAATATAGATCAGATGCACTTCAACACCTCAATCAATAGAGTATATTATAGACATATATTACAAATCCAAAGCTTCATGTATCCTACTAAGAGATAGTGAGTCTCCCCAGTAGGTCCTTGTATCTTCCCTCAAGGTTGTGCGCCTTAGCCTGCAAGTCCTTGTATCTTGCCCTAAGGTTGCACACCTTAGCTTGCAATTATTTCAAGGATTCGTGTGCTTCCTTAGGCAACGAGCATTAAAACAAATTGTAATCTTATTCATTTATTGTGAGATTTCTCACTGTGGTTTTCCCTTCCTAGGTTTTCCACATATATATGGTGTTATATTGTGCATGTGTGTTCATTGCTTTATCATTAATTATTGTTGATATGTTTAAGATCTATTGGTCTATTCAAGGGTTGTTGATCTTGTTAGAAGATTGAATTTTCATTGTGCTAAAGGGTTTAAGTTTTGAAGACACTGATTCAACCCCCTCTCAATATCTGGATGTGCTCAACACTAGAAAGATTCATAACTCACTAAGTAAACTTAACATGTGAACTTTTTTGAAAAGGTCCTAACTAAGAACTAGCTACATAATGTACTTTGTTCACACTAAAAGGGGTAAACTAGATAGGAAAAACCCTTGTTCATAAGGATAGATGGATGCCATGAGCTACCTATCTTAAGAGTTTAGTATTAAATTAGTGTATAAAAAAATGTGTGTGCTTCTAGTGTGGTGTCTACTCAAGGTATGATTCTCAATTTTTTATTATTAAATCAAACCAGGTGATTGATAGTGCAAATAATAGTCTTATGTGAGGGAAAAACATATGACATCATAATTATATTTATTTAGTTACATAATATGAATCAAAGGCTTAATGGACTATGTAAATTTTACTAATGGCCTTATTTGATGTATGTCATTACACATGATCTTATTGGTGATACCAAAAAGTAGTATGAGAGATTTATCTCATCATCACAACTTAAATTAATATTAAAAATGAGTGGGAATAATGGTGCAATATAAGATCCACTAACATTTCCTTTTCGGCTAGGGTGTACTCAAGGGATTACATGTTAATGAACAAGGAAAAAGGGGTAACCACTTCCATTTTTACTAGTTGGTTTCCATCATATGTGATATATTCATGAGTTACTTCTGTCGTGTATATGTGATGTTGCATGAGTTGATCATGTCATGTACATGTATTGCATGCATGAGCCAATCACTTTATTTAAATGTGACACATGTATGAGTGCTATATTAATTAGTTTGTGTTCATATATTGATGTTAGTGTGGAACTAGTATTTGATTAGACACATGAGTTATCATGCTATTGTATAAGAATTAAATTAGGAGCATGAGATTAATTGATTGTTGATGTCAACTATCTCATACCAATTATGTGGATGAAGTCTAAGTTCTATTTTGGCATGTGAGCTATGATGACTCTAATTCTTAGAAAGGGATATGTAGAAAAGCCATCTCAAATGAACTCTTGAGGATTGGTCTATGTCTAGGGATTTGACTTATTCAATGCAACATTATGTAACTATGGTATAAAGCTACCACCCTTGTTATGGTTTTGAAAGTTTTTAAAAAATGACAATAAATAAGGGTGGTTATTACGTGTTAGAGGCATGTGAAGATTACAATGATGTAAGTATAGATATGTCACATACAAATGCTTTTGTTGGGTCAATTGATACTGATGTTATATATTTTTCCATTTCTCCTACTCCTTTGATCATATTTTTCAAGGAGGATATCCCACAAAATAATTACTATAGTCCACTATATAACCTCGAGAGTCTTTTTACAAGTCAATATAACATATCCATCAAAGAGTTTATATTTGATATCCATATTAACATCAATTGTATGCACATTTTATAATATTATTGAAAATGATAAATGGGGCATTAATCAATACATTGGGATGTACCATTTTAACATTGAGAGTCAGACCTAAAGAACTACTTGTCTAATACCATGAACTATACCAACATCTAATAGATTTGGTTTTTTATTTGGTTTACCCTAGACCGAATAATGTAAAGTTATCCCTTCAATCTTGCATCAATTTTTTAAATTTATAGTTGAAGTAACATGGTAAATATTGAAAGGGATCATTACAATACAATATTTGATGCTAGCCACTTTACATTAGATACATTTGTGGAGAGAGCAAAGGACACACATTTATGAGAAGAATAATATCATAGATAATTTATACAAAATACACTTGAATGAGTTGGAAATAATTAAATAGAGGTTAAAATAACAAGTATATCCTCCAAAAAATGAAGAGCATCAAGTTGAGAATCATGTGCCAAAACAAACAGGTGATAATACAAAGAAAGAGTAAAATAAAGAGACAAAAGAAAAATTAATAAAAATGCCATAATTTCATGTACAAAAGACTATTATGAAACCTAACTAATAATTCTTGGTGCTTCAAATTCTAATCATTACTCCACAACCATAAGTAAAGAAGAAATAAATTTGGATGAAAAAGAGAAAAAGCCAATGTAAAGCCATCCCCAAATTTACCTTGAGATTATATACCTAGGTTTACGATACTACTAGAGACCTATTTCCTACCTTGACTATTATATGTTCATGCTTTGGATGTCACATTGAGGGCATATGTCCATCCTAGTGCCTTGTGTACCTAATAAATGTTTTGGTCATTGAAGGTCACATCACCATTTTTATTTTTTTGTACTATGGGAAACCTTATTTGATTTATGTTCATCCTTAGTTTATATGATCTTTATTCTTATCATTTGATACTACCTACCTAATTTTTTTACAGTGCACTCTCAACATTTACTTTGCGTGGCTCATGCTTACATGCTTATTCTTAGATTATATTTACTTTCATGTATTATTTTCCTCTCGTATGATTCCTTATATACAACATAAAACCAATTGAAGGAGGGCATTAATTATTACTAATATTCCTATGATTGAGATTTTAGGTAGTCAAACTTGTTACATAGAGACTCATCACTTTATCTAGGTAGAGATTTATCACATGATGCACCATTGCTTAATATATCATACAACAACATGCCATATCTCTTTCCATACAAGTGGTATTTTCTAAACGTACTCCTCATTTCATGTTTCTTAATTTCCTAGATAGTTAAGCAAGTTGCATTTTGTGCCTATTTCACTTGAAAAGATATAAGCTACTCATTGCACATTATTTATCTATTTTATAGATTACTATGGAGCATGCATGCCAAGGATGATGAACATATAAATCCATCTAATGGGGTATCTTACTTCATATAGAACTAATATCCTTTATATGCTTATGTATTTACTTTCAAGCATGTTTATGAGTGCTCATTTACTTTGAGATACACAATCATTTTAAGATTCTTGTGCCCCTTGTTGGTTATTTTTTTGGGAACCAAACTTAATCTTACCACCTACCTATGAATGTGCCAGAATTCAATGGTTAGTAAGGGTAAGGATTGGCCAACACTTAAGTAAAGGTTCTAAGGCCCTTACGTCTTCACTTTCGGCTCTGTGAAATCCAAGAGGGTGATCCTTAGCAATGTTTTCATAATAATGTTATTATTCCATTTGCATCAAAGGCACTGCAATATACACAAATTATTCTCACATAAATGCTCAATTAGTAACTATATCAAAGAAGCTGGTTTCCTCTCAAACATAATTCACACTCAGAGCATGGGAATGACATAACCTCATAACTTTGTAACCCCTTTTATATAATTTTATTTAAGGAATGGGTAATGGTCGAGTTACTCAACACAATACAACATAACTACTTAGCTTAGTCCAATGCCTCATCTTTGGAATAGAGTCAATATCAATACCCACTAACATGGCAGTAATTTCCACACCTGACAATACATGAAGCTCTGAAATGTTGTGTGACAATGTTTCAACATTTTGTTTTAACCCTTACTTATTACTAGCATCCTAGCATTCAGTTTAGTACAAATTTATAGCTATATTCAAGCATCTACATTAATTATTTGAATTAATAAACAAGAATAGAGCCACACATCCATGTGAAATTGATAGAGACAAATAAGATAACCTTGATTATACTATTCATAATTTGTAAAACTAGTACATAGGAGAGTAAAATGGTGTTGGAATTGTGCTATTTATATTTTATATTGCCAGTATTACCATTAAGATTACATATGCATATTGACAAACCTAAACTTAATACATATCACTAGAATATTCAGTAACCCTTTCAATCCCCGCATGACTAAAACCTAGAATAACTCAACACTTACCCCCTACAACAAGCCCTGGAATCCCATTTATAAAGATATGGGAGCAACAAGCAACATGCCAAATTACAATTACATTTGCATTTGAGGGAAAATTTCATCCTAATTTCATAGATTCCTAAAACGGTTACACCTAATCATTTCAAATCACGGGGAAGCAAAATATAACAAACTCCATGCATTCAGTTGAAGAATATGAGCCAACCTTCCAAAATCCATCGTTCATTGATGCAACGTCACCAAAATCCCACGTCCACGTAGACCAAAGAAGATTCTCCACAAGTACCGAATGAAAAAACTCACACACTTCCTGGAAAAAAGCATACTTGTTGTTGAGTATATTGAGTCCAACACTTCTCCATCACACCAACCCAAAAGATTTCCACGTTAGCACCAAAGACAAAAAGTGACATCCATGTTGAAGAGAATGATCGTGATGTAGTGGCAATGGTCTAATTGAAAACAAAAACTGGGCCGAGATGCTACTCTGATTCGTCAACATTAAAGTATGCTCCCCCTCTTTGTGTTCACGCTGAAACTAGAGGGGCAACTACTCCTCCCTCGTTAGAGTCTTCAAACGACACCAAAGAAAGAATGTAATGGTCGTACTCTGGGTTAGTATCACCTTCACCATTTGAAGGGCTATCAAAAATCTCAATGGGAGAATTGTGCCTCCCCAGGTAGGCCTTACGGTGCTTGTTTCTTTTCTTTTCTCTCTTCATAGGCTCAACTGATTCCTTCCCCTTAAACTTGACCAATTCTTCTGAAATGGTCCTACTCCTCAGCTGGTAACTACTCTTGACACCACCCTTCCTAGACTTCTTGCATGCTTTCTTCTCCATTGGTGTTTTAGGATCTCTCGATATCTCAATTTCATTTTCAAGAGCATTGTCTAGGGACTCAAACAAATTAAGTCTCCTTGAACTTTGGACTGGCTTGACAGACTCATTTGGCTTACTCATCTTTACAATGAACAAAACGAGAACAAGGAGACTCCTAATTTGTAAAAAAACCCTCACAAGCTTACTCTTAAAAGAATCTTGATGAACAAACAACTCAAGCCTCCATAGTTCCCATTAACTCATAAATAAATTGTAGACAACAAACCTTCACCACCCCAGTATTCAGAAAACCACAAACTAATATAGCCGTAATTGAAACAAGTAGGTATGAGTACCTACTTACCTAGGGAAAAGTTTATCACGATACCTCTGCAACCATTTACCAAAGAAACTCTTCGCCAACCTTTTCACAGACTTAAGCTAAATTTTTAGTTTTTTATTGCAAACTATGAAGAAAAATATGGCCAATGGCCCTCATTATATTGAGTAAAGTAAGTGTGCCAACGATTAATACTCAAGGAGAGCTTGTGCAAGTAGGATGACGATCAAATACTTGATTTTTGAACCTCAATCGTTCATCACATATTGAGATAAATCAAAGGATAATTAATTAGGGTAATTAATTATGACAAAGGTAATTGCATGTGCTTTATGCCTTTTCCTTAATTAGAAAAACCCAAGTGGATAAACATCCACTATGTCTGCATATTTAAATCACATACTTAGCATTAAAAAGCTTATCATGTCATGTTTACCCGCTCGCTCCTGGGAATTAATCCACTTGCATCGCCATAAGACAACGGGGAATGATCATGATTTAATCTCAGAAAATCGGCCCGTACCTTGCCTTACTTCAATTTCACCTTCTCGCATGTACCAACATCTGACATAATTGATGGTCGCAATCAAAAGCTTTTCCCAAATCTTGAACACGTGCCTGAAGAAATTAGTTCTAAAATGGCACCATTTTAGTCCTCATGTCATCTAGCCAAATTTTAGCAATACTCAATCTCCACTGAAAGCCATCTGAGCCCTTTAGATATTCCACATGGTAGTCACCCACTCGCCCATTGAGATCTTGACAATAAGGGTGGGACCTGCACAGGATAGCGGGGAGCGATCAGGATTGACCCATGTCACCTGCTATCAATCGTTGATCCCCACTCCATGGTAACACTCGCTGTCATCCAAGCCAAGCAGGCCCATCAAAAAAGCAACAAGTGTCAATCCGCCCGCTAGCTCGTGGCATTTTAAAAATACCAAATACAATCGGATGAGGTGGTGGGGAGCAGTTGAGATGAAACCACGTCACCTAACGACCACCGTAGATTTCACTTTGATACCACTTGCAAACTATAAAAGGATATTGGGCCCACCAATTATAGATAATACATGGCTTGCACTTGCTAGCCCATGTGATTAGAATAATGGAAAATTAAATAAGGCGAGTACACGAGGAGTGGTCAATATGAAGACACATCTCATGATATCGGTCGTTGATTCTCCTAAAAGCACTGCTTGTTGATCCTTTGAAAGCATTGGACCCACCACCGGATATGACATGTGGCAACCGCCCACCAACTCGTGTGAGTATTTAAATGTGAAATTAAATAGGGCGGGCGCATGGGGAGCGATCGATATTTGTTCTCAATGATCGAACAATCATCACACAACAAAAATCTGCACATACTGCAAATGTTAGCGTTTAAAAGGGGGCCATCACTAGGCAGACAACAGTCGGGGACATGACTATATGAACTAAGACCCTAGGTGAAAATTAAAGCCTGATCATAGACTTAGGAAAATCATCTTGAAGGATATCGACCCCGCAAAAATAATAACAACATTTTAAAATGACTACGGGAATCGACCGGTAACACTAAGAATGAACCTAATGGCATGAGTTACAACTTAGACAATCGAGAACTTGCACCAACATGTCAATAACAAAATAGAACGCTAGTCAGGACCCTTAGACCTAAAGATTAACTAGGAAGGGTTTTAACAACACAAACCCAAAGCACGAGTGAGGAACATAATCTTAAGCCTGAAAATAAGGGTCTGAGCCAAATATTGCAAGACTTAAAATGGAACCAAAAAAAGAAGGGGGGGTCCCATCACCCCTCAAAGTGGAGAAAAAAATTAGCAGTAAAATTCACATAATCTATTAATTTTCATTTAGTTTTGGGCTCATTTTGTGAGAATAACAATATTATTCATATCGATAAATGACACAATCTTGTGCAAAGTTAGGCTCATTCACTGATCTTTCGCCTATCTACATTTACATAAATTCTCACATATTTTCTTATACCTTGTTCAATCTTTACACATATTCCTATACATTTCATATTTATTACCCCTCTCATGTTTAGACAAAGATTCCTCACATAGATATTACTATTCTCTTATCCCAAGCCAATATTGTGCTTGTGAATCTAACCCCTAAATTTAAAAATTCAAATTCAAAATTTAGCCAACTCTACCCCATTCCATTGCCACCACAAGCTAACTTGGTGCATGTTTCACATGATTATTGCCATGTAGTGGCATTTAAAGATATTCATTTGGATATTAATGGACATCTCATAAATCATCCTAGAATAATTATATTTCCTAGAGCATTCAATGAACATTTACTAGAGGAACACTTCAATTGGTGCACTAAAAGGAATAATACTAACTTCAAAAAAATCATCAAAGATATTTGCATGCCTGCTTATTGTCAGTCAATATTTAGCATGACCAAGAAGCTAGTCTTTGCAAAGGTGGACTTAAGAGAACTTGCCCCTAATGACCCAACAACTTCCTTAATATATTGTTAAATACTACTAGTCCTTGATGATTATAAATAAGTAGATAATCTAGAGATATGAAGAACATAAATAAACAATTAGTAAAATCAAATTTGTGGTCCATAAGATAGATCCATTTTGAAGAAGCAATCAAAATCGATAGATTTGATCTAGAAAAAAACATAATCTTATACATAATCTAAACCATATAACATATCTAAACCATCTATTTTTCTACTAAAATAATTAAATTCAACAAAACATCAAATTCACTCTAACACTAATTCTACAACTAAATACACTCCTTCATATTTAATTTCCTAACTTAATATTTAATATAAAATATCCACTTTCACAATTATCAAATAATCAATCTAAATTAATTTGTAAATATGAAGCCAGGCCAGATTAAACTTAAGGAAAAGTTATTTCCCTTTGCAGATAGGTTAGAAAAGTACATTTTTCAAACTCACTACTTCATGTGACTTGTACACTCCTGTTCTTAGTATCTCGAGCCTCTTAAATAAGGAGGTTTTCAATAAATAAAGGTACTTATGGGTTTTCTTCGTTCCATGGGCTTTGGTGGGCCCTGCTTCCCAATCTACCCATCTTCCTAAAACGGCAAGCAAATCCACAATAAAGACAAAACAATGAAAAGCATAAAAAATGAGAACTAGATTCACAACTTCAAGGAAAATAAAGAAGCTTTTCACACATCTTTGTAGGGAGTAAAAATGTCACCATCTAACTGGTACTTTCTATGATTCTCTCTTCAACCATACACAATGAAATCGACCAGGGTTTATGGCCTCCTTTTCCATGGATGCTTTTGACAGCAACTTAAACTAACCCACATTGGGTGATTATAATTTTATTTTTTGAAATTTATAATATGGAATAAATGATGGACCCAACTTACACTTTGTGAGTTTTAAAATTATTAATAAATACAGAGAATAAAAAATAACTGTACATAGCAACAAAAAGTAACCTTCGAGATAAACACTTAAAAATTTAATTATATTAAATAAGCATCTTTACAGCTCAATTGCACTAATTTCTCTAGAGTCTCCTAAACCAGAGCAAGATTATAAAAAATGAAAAGTTAGTGGTGGGCAAGAATAAGTTCCAATACCACATAAGCAAGGCAAGGGATGCACCAAAAACAATAAAAAATATGCACTAAATTAAATTAAAAAAATGGTAACAGAAGCTAACAGCGCCGTTAAGGTTGGTGGACAGCAAACAGAACAGTGATCGACGTGCATAGCGAGATGGGAGGTCAGATGAATGGGCAGGCCTGAGAAAGGATATTGAAGTAAAAAAAGCAGATGAGCATATGGCTTCCCTCAGCAAACGCCTCAAAATCCATTCTTTTGCTTTTCATGATCGAATCTGCAGTTGAAACCACTCTTTAACGGATGCCTTCGATATTCACATCCTTCATCTTCTTGGGCCGGCTTCATCAAAACCGCTCTATTATATCTTTATTCTTAGCTTCTGCTGCTCCTAATTTATGTACCCAAATCCAGCTCACAGAAAAAAGACAGCGTCTTTTTTCCTCGCAGGCATATAAAAATCCAGCCAGAGCCAGAGCGGCAGCGAGCAGTTGAGTTGCAGGCATTCTGGTGGATTGTGTTCTGTGGGTCAAGTGACGTGAGGCCTCAGGTTCGATCCCGTGGACTGCAATAGGAAGATGGAGCGGTGGGTGTGGGTTGTTATGTGGTTGAGTTTGAGCAGTGGGTGGAAATGGACACCTGCAAAGGGAGTGGGAGTGAATTGGGGGACGCAGGCGACACACCCGTTGCCGCCAGACATAGTGGTGGGGCTGCTCAAGGACAACGGAATAAGCAAGGTGAAGCTGTTTGATGCAGAGAAGCATGCAGTCAAGGCCCTGGCCAACACAGGGATTGAGGTCATGGTGGGCATTCCCAACGACCAGCTTCAGATAATGGCCACGAGTTCTAAGGCAGCTGTTAACTGGGTCGAAAGCAATGTCACTGAATTCAAATTGGATGGCGGTGTCAATATCAGGCAAGTTTTCTCTTTCCTTTAATGCATTGTTATTTTGCATTTCTCCACTCTTTTAATTGGATGGCGGTGTCGATATCTGGCAAGTTTTCCTTTTACTTACATGCATTTCTATTCGGCATTCCCAATCTTTAAACACGCTTTTTGGGCTACAATAAATGATAAATAAATGTCTACCCATTGTGAAATCTATTGCATAGCTCCAAGCCTACAAGCAGTTTGGTTTTGGGTCCAGTTCATCAAAATTCTACTATTATTTCTGTGTTTCAGGGGATGGCTTATTACTTTTTGTAGTCCAAGGGGTGGGCCTGTGCTCTTTTGATGGCTCTTAATCTTTAAGAGATTGGCTTTTGGGTTTTATCAGTACCTTGTATTTGACAGGCTTTTAATTTGACTGCCACCTTTGTCGGTGGGCCTCATGTCTAAGGCTAATTTCGTCTGAAAATACCTGTCATTTGCATTGGGTTGGTAGATAGTAGATGCCAATGTGTACGTTTTTCAGATTTATCATTTATGCATATATACTATCCAAGTTTAGCTTGCAACGTCTTTATCAAGTGTGGGGATCACAGAGTTCTTTGGCCTGCGATGCCTTCATGCTGACCCACAAAATCTAAGAGTAACATATATCTAATTTTAAAGCTCTGCTTTGAAAGTTAAAATTGAAGCTTGGTCTTCAACATTGTTTTAGAAAATTGAGATTATAAATACAATGAACAAATTTGTCTGGATTCTGCCTTGCAGACCAACTTCAAGCTTTTAACTGTTGAAATTTTTTGGGAAACTTTGGGGTCAACACTTTAGCCATGGCTAGCCATGAGGACAAAAAGTTTCCACATCAGAGTGCATCCAACTGTTTTGTATTGTACTCAGATGGAAGCCATAGAAGCTTAATGTACTCACGTTAATTATGGAATGCGCACACAATGCCATCCAATTGAAATCAGTACCCATGACCTGTAAGTTTTTGACGAAACAAGTGACAGCCAACTGGACATTTGGCAGTTAAATTCATTTATTTTAGTCAATACTGTCCCAAAAATTCTTCTGGTCACTTTTGTCTCTAAATGCAAACTTCACATCATCGATGTTGCAAATTCAATCCTACCAGGTTAAAGCTAAGCTATGCTGTTGATTTGATGCCATTTGCATGCCAGTAGCAATTCACTGACTAAAAACTCAAATAATCCAATACTAACTAAAACACAAACCATATTTTTGTTTTCAAAATATAACATGGAACAATACGTTTGCATGTAGGAATGTAGATAATCTCACTGCCTTTGAGAAATACCCTAATTGCAAACTTCCATATTGGAGCACCTAAACTCCGACAAACATCAATCTAGAAGGGTCCAAAGGCCTATCAAATGAGCATTGATTTGCTCCAAACTGCAACTGGATGCAACAGTCACATAAATTATCATTGATTAAATTTTCTACTTAGTTCTTCAATAATAAAAGTCTTACTTTGTAATGTCCCTTTTTTATAAATTTTATTATTTTTTGATTTTTCTAGAACACACACCATTGCAACAACTAAAACTTGTAATGCAAATGCTGATTGCAACTACCAAGTTGAAAACTTCACAAAAAACCTTAAATAACTTTAAATCACACTTAGATCTGATTAAAAATCAATATGACAGCAGCAACAACATTAATCTTATTTAATTGCAAGATGGAAAAAGTGATGACAAAACAGATATGCAAGCTGGAAAATAAATTTTCAGAATTACCACTCTCCCAAATAACCTCACAAGTGAACAATGATGGATGTTGTGCAATATGGTCACTGATAAGGCACTCCAAATGATTGACTAATGTTCTCAAAGCTAGGTACAGCACTATTAATGTCTGATAGAACTTTTTGTTAACTGAGACAACTCATTATATGACTGATGTAACCTTCCAGAATGCTGGAACAACACCTTATATGATTGGTATAATCTTTTAATGACTAGTACAGCACCTTATATGATTGATGCAACCTTACAAAATGCTGGAACAGCACACTGTATGACTGATATAACCTTCTGATGATTGCAACAGCACCTTATATGATTGATGTAACACTGAGGATGATTGTTGGTGGCTGAGAATGATGTAAACTAACAACTTTATAATTGATCTTAGGAATGGGATTTACTGATTTTACTCTTCCAAAGGTAGTGCTTAGTTAGGGTTGACTAGAAAATCTTCTGGCAGACCTGTAGCCTCATTTTGTTGCAATTGTAGTGATGGTATTTTGGGTCTTCTAGTTCATATTTTTACATATTGTTGGAGCTTGTTTTTGTAACCCCTTTTGATAATTAATTTTGGAAAATTAGCAGTCCTTTAAAAAAAAGATTAATAAACAATGCTGGAAGAAACACTAAATACCTGCACACAAACTTTGCCTTAGATACAGATCACGGTTCACACATATTTCATTGGCACATATACACCTCATTTCTATTTTGAATTCAAAAGTTGGATGCTAAATTTTTTATTTGGTGATTGTGAATGATAATAATATTGAATCATTGGAGAGTTACTGTCTTACTGTTATCAGCATTGATAGTTGACTAAAGCTGGAGTATCTTCCGGAGTTTGGACTAGGAAACCCTAAGCCTGGGGGCTGTGGCAGCATCAAACAGTCGAAGCCATAAAAATGCAAAGTGGAACCCTCGTGGTGTCTCAAAAATGTGAAGTTTAAATACCAAATGAAATTGTGTCCACATTTTATCACTTTATTTGGCAAGTCAAACCCTAAATCGTGAGTCAACCAATTTTTTCACAAATTTAAGTGATCTTTTGCACTAGAATCGTGGTGAGTTTTGGCAGGTACTTGTGGCCAAGTATTGCTGCAAGTTATTCAGTGTTCTTTTTGACTCATGATTACTTGTGAGTCTTGTGAGTAATCACAGAGTTTTTAAATGATGGGTTATAGGCTAGCATACAGTATTCACCAACATATTATATATCTAAATGAAATATGATCTGTACTCTCTAGACAAACAGTTAAATCTGAACTTAAAAGGAGAAAGAGAGAAAATGACACAACAATTGAAGACAACAAGGATTTTTACCCTAGAGAACCGAAATTCTGAAAGAAAACTCCAGGCAAATGATCTCTTATCCACCTTCTTAAATGGCAAATAGATCACTTACAGTAGCTCTTGGGCACACAACCAACCTGAAACAATAATGTTTATACCCTAAGATCACTTACAGTAGCTCTCTAACACATCACTTTCAGTTTTGTTTCACCTATTACAGTCTATTTGTTCACTTGGAACCTATAAATCCTCTTGGAGTTCACTTGAATTCCCTCAATTTTCCCCTCTTGGATGTTCACAGAAGACTAATAACTTGCACAGGGTATTTGGAATCTTGTAAGTCACCAAATGTTGAAGAGAGGAAATTCAAAGTGTTTCTGGGCGTTACAAATTGTTTCTGGACACATGCTAAAACTGCTACATCAGAATTTGACGTTTGCACAGTTTGATGTAAAAGTATTCATTTTTCTCTTTTCTGATACCTGCACCCTGCACTAGTGTGTCTTTTGAACTGTGTTACACTTCACCATGAAGTGTGGGATGAGTTTCTGGTCCTTTAACAGATCAAAATCTGCCAGTACAATATTTGTGATTTTATATGTAAACTACAATTGCTCTTATTAAACAAGTCTACCTTCTAGGAGACTACAATTAAACTTTTGAAAGACTTGGCTTTTGTTACTTCGGTGCAGGGTCATTCTCATTTGAATGCTTAGAGCTGAAGCAAACAATCCCCTCCGCACCCTTGCAACTTTGCAACTCGTCAAGGATTTTAATTTGTCTCTAAAGGCTTCATCAGATGTCATCCTCACTTCTTTCAATTATGTGCGAAATCGGTTCATATTTTCTTTTGCTGGACGTTCAATGCTGGATGGCTTCCTTGGCCTTGCTCATGGCCAATATAGATAATCCAGTGGGCTTTTATCCCCATCCATCAAGCATAGGCAGAACCCTGACCGAAGGTTGTATCACATAAAACAAAATAATATGAACCTTTAAAATAAAAATCAATAAAAATTTCTGAGAACAAAAAATAAATAAATGAGAAAGGATAATGGAGTTGATTACTTGTAAGTTCTTAAATGTTAAGTTTAAAGTCTTCTTGAGGATCTCATCCATGCTCTTGGCAAATATATTTTTAAATGATCTTCCTGATTTTCTGCCTTTTTTGAGTATGGAGACTACACTCATCTAGTTCTCACAAACATCTGCATAAGAGACAATGGTGAGCTTGAAATGCTTTGCTGTTGATGTTGTTCATCGCAACTTGTGTGGCTTTTGATGGCACAACTTTTTCACCTGGATGCACTCTCTCGTTAGGTTAGGTTTCCAAGGTTGGTTGGAGATTTATTTAGTGATGTTTCTTGCCTCATCCACCATGGTTTTCACCTATCCAAGTTTGCTTACACCCTCAAGTTGAAGATCAACGCAATGGAAAACATAAGAGCTCCTAACGAAGTCTCCTTGCTGCTACATATGTTGGTTCCTGTCAGTTACAATTTGAAAGATATTCTCCATGCCCCCTTCCATGACCACCTTGTCCAACATATCACACAAATTCCAAACATTTTTCACTTTGCAGGAAGCACAAATCAACTTAAGAACATGAACTATCCATTTGAAGCCCACTAGGAAGTTGTATCAATGTGTAGTTACTACCCATTCCGTTCACTCATTAGACAAAATAGTGCAGCCATTTTTGCATTAAATTCCCTTTTGATCTTGTTGTCCAACAAGGGTGCACTCAAATCATATGGACTAGATTCCTCAAATCCTTTTCGAGCTATACTCAATAAGTTGACCAATGACTTCCAATATGGCCTCTTCGAAATGTGGAATTGTATGTTACTAAAATATCAAAAAATAGCGCCTGCCATATTTTTGCCTCTTGATGCTTATCCTGGGTCCATGCATTGCCTTCAACTGAAGGTTGTGCACGAGGAGTATTACAAATAACAAATAACCCTTGTGAGTGTGACTATACTTGGCTAGAACTATCTTGACTGGATGAGCTCTAGATCAGTTTCTAAGTTAGAAGGAGAATTCATCAAAACTACAGTTGCCTCAATTGTCATCTTTTTTAATTTCTTCTCCTTATACAAAGCAAAGACAACTGCCATCTCTCGTGTAATCTCCAGTTCTTTTGAAATTAGAATGCTGCTCATCTCAACTAGGGATTTGTGCAAGGTGATATTGGAGATGATTAATGCCTCTCATCCTCAAGCCACAATATTTTCGCACCATGATTCTGCATGTATCCAGCGTGCCATGTCTTCAAGTAAGGTGGCTTGGCTTGTCACTGCTATGGTTACTTGTGGATGCCATCTCTATTTGCATTGTAATGTCCCCTTTTTCCTAAGCAGTGATTTGTTGCAAAGGTTAGTCCATCACTTGGTCCCTGTGGACTAACAAGGTGGTTAGGGGGCCCCTTGAGGGCGATTGCAGACTTGCTCAATCAACCTTTTTGGAGCTCAGTCGGTGTTTTTTTTCCCAGCTTAGTGTTACCAGGGAGTTCATGGGTGCTTTCAGAAGCCTATTCAGACATTTTGATCATACTTACTATATTTAGTAAGTCACATGGACAATTTTGTCCATACTTACTATTTATAGTAAGTCACTGGTATGGTCAGTTGGCAGTATTTCTATATTGGGCATGATGGCAGACTTATATTCTGGATTAATGTTGGTCTTATTATGGTCCTATGTATTTTTTTTAATAACGTTAATTATAAAGTTAAAATGAAGTATTTTTGTGTAATTAAAATATATTTTGAAAAAGACTTTATATTAAAGGGGACATAAGTGGTTTTAAAAAGAATACTTTATAATATAAAGTATTGTGTCCAATTAAACAAAATTTTAAAGGGGATATAAGGTTAGATTTGAATTAAATAAAATATTATTTAATTTGTCAACTTGGGGTGTGGGAAAAATGAAGGGAAAAGGGCAAATTCCATTTTGGGAGTTAAAGTTATTATAAAAGCCCTTTTGAGAGCTCATTTGCACATTCATGCTTGGTTGATATCTTTGTTATTTTGGTTGGAGGAGCTGGTTCTTCTTCTAGGGTTTGTGAGGACGAAAACCTTCACAGACAACATTCTTTACGCTGTTGAAAGACAGTCTGGAGAATTCTTGGTGATTTCACTGCAGATTGAGATTCACAGTTTGGGCATTAGAGAAACATTTCAGATTTGAGAGATCATTTTGTAGAGTAGATTTGAAAACATCAGTTTCAAATTTGAGGAGGTTGTGTGCTTTCCTTGCTGGCAGTACCATCTTCCTAGGCTGGCTGTACACTTTGGAGGGAGGTTTGAACATTTGGAAGGGCGGCTAGGGTTTTTGGAAGTTAAATTGCTTCATTTGGGGTTGTCCAAGGATGGAGAATACCGTGCTTGCAACATTTCTACCATTGGAGGTGATTCTTGCAGCTGGCATCCATTTTAGAGGGTTCCAAAGCATATTTCTCTTGTGAATTCCGAATTCGTAACTCCTAGATTTTCTGTGTATTGTTGATTTTGATAATAGGGGATATTTTATGAACTGGGTTGTCAATATTTTGATGAAAAACTAAATATTTAAGCTTGTAAAAAAATCTGAAATATAACAGTTGTAAATCCTCTATGTAATGTTTTAGTTTTAAGTTGAAATATTGTTGCAATATCTTCTATTCTGCTGCAATACATTGTTGTATGAAACATTGCAAAAACATCTCAAAATAATCATACAAAACAAAAAAACAAGTGCAAAACCGGGCTGCATATTACATGCATGGTCAAAAACCTTAGCAAATAAAATAAATAATCTTTAAAAATTATAAGCCCTAGCTTTAAAAGAAGGAAGAAAAGGAAGAAAAGAACAAAACATGAAATATTAAAACCCTAGAAGTTGCAAGAACACAACAAAATTGAAAGCATAAATAGCAAAAACAAAACTAAGTTAGAAAAAAAGGAGAGTTACATGCCTTTCAAATCAGGTCAATAAATTTGCTGAATCAATTAAAGATCATTCAATCGGTGCAAATCACTTAAAAATTGATGCATTGAAATCAAAGAGTCAAGGGCACAAGAGCATAAATCACAAATGAGTAAAAAGATTATGTTTTTGCTGTTTTCAGACTGCCTGTGCTTTTGTGCTGGTAGGGGAGTTTACTCACAGGACTTGTGAGTTACCTAACAAGTTATTGCCGAAAACTCACCATCTCCACCTAGCGTGCGAGTTGGTTATTTAGGTCCAGAGTTTTCAATCTATACGGAATCAACTATACAGCTTAAGACTGTTAAAAATTAAAATCATCACAATTACGTATCTCTAGTTGATTTCACTATATGAGAAACTTCGTAACTGGTACTTGGATTGTAGATAGAATAGTGGCTGTCACAGCTATTCTTTTACTAATTTTGTCAAAAAATGGCCAGTATAGAGGGCTTCTGGAATTTATGAAGTGCAGAAACAGAGTGCTTTGATGGACTATAAGAAATGAATCAGTTTTTTGTTCGCATTAAACATAGCTTCAACCTTTCAAATGTGACTTCGAGGCATTACTTTCTCTTAGAAACATTTTCACTGCTACATTTGCTTTCCTGCACTCCCATTCACTCTGTAATCACCCTTATCTTGTTGTCATATCAATACATGTTGCAGAAAGAATTTTAAATACATGCCTTCATATGCCATTTATATGTACTAATTGCTTTCGAAAATTTAGTTTCCATTAGCATGGATCATCTATTCATTGTAGAGAAACACATAAAACTGTGGTAACAAAACATTTAGAAGCAACAAAAGGCTTTGGTTTCCTTGTTTGAGGCAAGCAATCCTTTGGTGCAGCACCCAAACTTTTTTTGTTTTGGTGAATTTTCCCATATGGGTCGTTTTAATCTACAGGTGTTGGAATTATGATTATATTGCAAAATTTTGCAGTGTAAGGGATGGATTTTGTTGATGATAGAGTTATAAAATGATATATTCTTTGGGTTGACAATAGTAAATTATGAGAAGGATTGATTTATGTTTCACCATATACAGGTATGTTGCAGTCGGAAATGAGCCTTTCTTGACAGCATACAATGGTACCTTTGTACAATATACATATCCAGCACTGGTAAATATCCAGAATGCACTTAACAAGGCAGGACTAGGGAAGGATGTGAAGGCAACTGTGCCCCTTAACGCAGATGTGTATGCTGGAGATCTTCCTTCAGAAGGAGAATTTAGGGCCGATGTTCGTGATTTGATGATTTCGATGTGTCAGTTCTTAACTAATAATGATGCACCGATTTCAGTTAATATCTATCCATATTTAAGTTTATATAATGATGCAAATTTTCCAGTGGAATTTGCTTTCTTTGATGGTAGCCAGATTGTCGTTGATGGTGCCTTGCAGTATTCGAATGTGTTTGACGCAAATCTTGATACACTAGTTTGGGCCCTAAAGAAGGCAGGTTTTCCTAATCTGCCCATAATCATAGGAGAAGTTGGTTGGCCAACAGACGGGGAAAAAAGTGCCAATATCCTTTATGCACAAAGGTTTAATCAGGGCCTTATGAAGCATTTAATGAGTGGACAAGGTACACCTATGAAGGCTGAAATTGCTGAAACATATCTATTCGGTCTTATTGATGAAGACGCAAAAAGTATTGCACCTGGTAATTTTGAGAGGCATTGGGGCATTTTCCAGTATGATGGGACGCCCAAGTATACACTTGATCTCACAGGCAAAGGACAGAACAAGGCATTGGCACCTGCCAAGGGTGTTAAATATTTGAAAAAACAGTGGTGCATTCTCAGTCCAAATGCAAATCCCTCATCAATGGCTACATTAATCAATAGCGTCACCTATGCTTGCACATATGCTGATTGTACTGCCTTGGGGTATGGATCATCATGTGGTGACTTGGATATTCGAGGCAATGCATCATATGCTTTTAACATGTACTATCAGGCTCAAAATCAGCAGAGTATTGCTTGTGGTTTTTCTAATCTGGCTACTGTAGTTGAGAATGATCCATCACAACCTTCCTGTAAATTTGAGATTCAGATAGCAGTAGGTGCAGCATGCATGTCTACAAAGAGTAGCATTAACTTTATTGCAGTTGTAGTCGGGGCTGTGGTGGCTCTTTTGTCATTTTTATAAATATATGTGCAATTTTCAGTGCATTCTTTGGTATGTGGATGCCAGCAGCATTTCCTTTTTTGCCTCTGTAACAGTGTACCATCACCACGACAAGCACAAACACTTCGAGGCTCAAATTGTTGACAGTTTTATGAAGTTTGAATATCATGTAGACATCACTACTACCTGAACTTCTGTTGGCATCTACAAAAGTTATAGCTTTTCAAATCATTGAATGCATATCCAGTTTTTTTTGTGGAGTTGAAATTCATGCTTGTAAATGATGTTGATTTTTACATCGTTTTCGAGTGTCTACCATGTAATAAGTCATGGCATTTATGTATTATAGCGGGCGAGATTAATATGTCAAATGAACTGTTTTTTTTAAAGCATTGGGGTCCAGGCTGAAACTCAGCAATTGTTGTCCTGTTACTTTTCCATTTGAGCTAGCAAGGAAATTGAAATAACTCATGCTACCTTCTCTTGTTGGTCCCAGACTCCCATTTATTGCTACTTCTATGGCAGGAATGCTTGAAAGATTCACGCATCTCCTATATTCAAAGCTGAATCATACTGCAATAGTACTCCAATCAAATTGGCTTACATACTGCCAAACAGGCCATATAGTTAATTTGCACTTGTATTGTACCTACTCATTTTTGCACACAAATTATGTAAGAGTTGCAGATGGAAGGAACATGCTTTAGATTTTATGTCACAAAGTATTCATGATCTGAAGTTGTAATTGATAATTATGCGTAAGTTTATCTACTTTCAGATAAAATGAAATTCATCATTCACAAATTGAAATAGAATTCCAGCTTTTTTTTACTGTGAAGATGGTCCCTGGTCAGATGATTGTTTGATTATCTTAAATGTTCATTGTCAAATTCACAAATATGCAAAGGAAAATATGGAAAGATGAAATCTCTGAGGTTTTCCTTTTCGATATGATGATTCAACAGCAGTGTCAGGTTTGTAGAATACCCAAAATTATCTTCTGTTGGTCATGACATATGCTGCTTCTGACACATGGATCCTATTAAAAGATGCAGATAAAATGCATCCATTGTGTTTGGTTGTTCCCTTGATATATTCTTAATCTCCAGACACGTTGAGATTCAGTTTCAGTGCTAGGATGATTGTCTTCAACTAATGCACCAGTGAATTGCCCAGTTGGGTAAAGGTGAAATTTATTATATGGAAACTATGAATAAGTCTTCAGAAATTTATTTTGATAGAAAAATATGGAAAAAAATTCAAATATTTATAGGAAGGTATAGCATTCTTTATTGAACATACTTGCCTCGAAAGATAAATCTTTGTTTTCAATATAACAGAAAACTACTCTTACCTGTTAAAAGATATTATTCTCGATTCATTTCTCCATATACTACTCTTACCTGTTAAAAGATATTATTCTCGATTCATTTCTCCTATGCAGTATGCACAGATTACCTCTGAAAAGATTTTTGGCCTGGTTTCACAAACACATGTATTTTTAATCTATTTGACTCTGCTTAACCTGTACTTTATGTTCTAAGTAATTCGTGAAGCCCATTCCAAGAAACATAAGTGCTCAAGTATCAATGGCTGAAAACTATTTTACGTTGGTGTTTTCTTAGTGTCAATTTTTATTATTGCATTCTCTCCATATTTCGATTCCCTATTTTCTAGGTAAAACAATTGGTGTGTAGCAAGTTGCTGTCTGTTATCTTTGTCTCTGGCTATTACTTTCATCAACTGTAAAACCTTTGCAATTCCCACGAGCCTCAGTTAACTTTCCCCCCAAACACTTGCACACTTCACGTGGTTAATTTACACAGCAATGCCATTAAGTATGGCTTGGCAATACTGGGATTTTCCCCTCCTACCTCAATTTGGATTTGGTGCAGCAACCATAGTTGGCAGACTTGTCGAGTTTACAGCGAGTTTTTGCGAGTTTTTTTGCTTGGTGAGTTTTTGCCATGTTTACTCGCCGAGTAGACTATCTGAGTTTTTGGCAAAAACTAACTAGATACATAAATAATGCAAAACACAAAAAAACACAATTTTTTTGTTGAAAAAATTAGTAAAAAAAAGCTCATGATTTTGTCCTATAAATGCATGAATGCACTTCACTCTTCCTCACATAGCATTTGGAGAGCAAATTTTTTTCATTAAAAAGTGTCAAATACCTAATTTTTCCTTTAAGTGATAAAATTGTGAAATGGTGTGTGACAAGAAGTTTTATGTGGTTTCAAAGGCCTTAATTTGGGTTTGGTGGCAGGGGTGTTGCCTTTCGACCCCGCCTTGTGTCCTCAGACCTTGCGAGGGGTGTTGCCCTTCGACTCTGTTGGGGGCAACCACGAGGGGCATTGCTCTCAAACCCCTACAAGGGGCACCGCCCTTCAACGTCATTGATATCTCCACTCCTAGACCCCACTAGTTATTGGGATCTCTTCTCATATAAAAAAATTGATTACAATGAGGGGATTTGGAAGTGAAGATTGGAATCGACAACTTAGACTATCAAGCTTTCAACCATTAGGATTGTGCATGAGAATGCAATTTTATACTCAATTTGCATTAAAATCAAATTTAATAGAAAACACTTTTGTACTCATTAAGGGACGCATTGGATTCATCTTGTCATTGAATTCTGTAAAAAGAAATTGTTTCTAAAAAATTTAAGCAATTTTTAAGTTGATAAGTAGGAGGTTTCTTCCACAGTGTGTCAAATTATGATATTGCTATCAAGATTCAACCGTGTAGTTTTTGAGTCAAATTCATTGACCCATTATTCATGAGTATTGGTTCACAAGAACCCATCTCTCATGATAATGAATGGTCCACTTAGCACTCATTGCATCTAGGGGCTGAGTTTTTGCTGAGTTTTCCCCGAGTTTTTGCCAAGTCTGAGTTTTCCAACTATGGCAGCAACAATTAAAAAGCAGAACTTGTTTTCAAATCACATCTGCAGGTTTATCTTTGAGAATAAATATCAATTCTGCAACATCTTCCCTTGGAATCCTCATATTACTCTTGTCAACATCTGGAGACCTATTCCTCTTGTCAACATCTGGAGACCTATTCCTCTTTTTCAGTAGTGTCATCTTCAATGCTGCAACAAAACATATTGACAATGGCTGGTATAGGATATCATTCCATTTAATTTTTCTTCTCCATATTGTTTCGACTGTCATTAAAATTTGTGTCTGTTTGAATACATTGGTATAGTATTTTCTGCGAGAAAATGTATATATTTTTAGATTAATTGTTACTGTAATGGCAATTATGTAGTCATCATTACTAATATTGAGTTATTGTCTTTAGAATTGCTTAAATGTTAACTGAATTACCAAGCAGTGTAATCTTTTATAGCAGCTTTAAGGAACTGTGAACAAATGGAATTCCTTTATCATATATTTATACATATAAATTTGTGTAAGCTTTTAGAAGAATATACTTCTACAAATTTTACATTTCATTTCACCAAAGGCATAGTTTTATGTTTTGTGATTGCGATAAAATTCTTACATAAAACAAACAAAATAGTTCTCCATAAAATTGCAGCGAAGTTGTGCTTTTAAATAAATTTTTAAGGTTGAATGTTTTTCTAAATAGCTCACTTTGTGCTAGACAATTGTATACTTGATAATTTACATTGTTGTTTTCTCATTTATTAGCCGATAGGCTTTTATTGTGGACTTGCCATTCCACAGCCCATCGACAATCTTGTCTCACATTGCCTGCAAACAACTTCATGGACCAGTAAACCACCAAGTAGTTGGGCGCCAGCACCATTTTTCTCCTTTGAATTTATGTCAATATGCATTTAATACTTTCTTGAGCTTTCTCGAGGGCATTAATGGCATTGCAAAGTTGTAGATGGAAGAAGACACGCGATTTGGAGTGATCGTATGGCTATCAATGAGGTATTAGGCCATCACTTACCATCATGCCATCGAACTTGGGATTCAACATTTGGGGGCTATTCGTCTTTAATGGCTTGCGACTAGAAGCAGGTTAACATAATGAAATTGATAGTCTCATCATTAATTAGTGTAGTTGCCGTCTCAGCCAGGGTTGTGGGCTATGCACAAAAGTTAGGGTTGCAAGCTATGCACAAAACAAGGAGATAATGATTGTCTTTAATGGTCTAAGGTTACTTGTGCAGATGAGGAAGGAGGACGTGGAGCCAAGGCGGTGCCCTCATTGAATGCAAATGTAGTTCAGACATTCCACCGTCCAAACACTCCACCGTGCATATCATTTCTTTAGTCTAATCTCATTAAGACTAAATCAAGCAGATATCTTCTCTGTCAGAAGATCACCCGCCCTCCACCTATAAATAGATTGTGTTGTCCATCAGTTCACATGGTAAAATTTGGTTTCAGCCTCAGTTCTACTGTCCACCACCGCCGCCACCTAGGAAGATTTGTTGTCCAATTTACGCTTGAGGTAAGTCACTTGCCATGGTTTCAGTTAGTTTTATTTTTCCTATAAAGCTCTCCTTCATGCTCTCGACGATGGCAAATCACGCCTTGAAATAGACTTGTTGATAAGATGGAAATTTGTTCAATCAATGTCCTCTTGGGACTTTTCATATATTTGTTCCACGTGCACTAGCTTCTATCAAGTCTGTTAAGGACTGTTGCAATGAGAAATGTCTTTGTTCTGGTCATGGATATGCTTCAGATCCCATGTTTCACAGTCTTCTCTGAGGTTCCTTCTTTGTTCTCTCAGTTTGTATTTGGTGTTTCTTTCGGTTTGTAAAAAGTGTCTGTATGTAGCATTGCTAACGAGCAGGTATACAAAATGCAATTGCCTTTATAACTCAGTAAATTTTAGATAACAAAAGAAGTATTTCATGTTTTGTCAAATGTCTGGATTTGCTGCAGTGTCAATGAGGACTACGTACAAATTCTTTAGCCTCAGAAACCAGACCAGATTATGTTAATTTCTGACATGTTAATACAAGATGCCAAAATATAATGAATAGTTCTGTGGATAATCAATGCTGTGTTTGACAGGTTGTGTGTGAACATTCTTTGTTGTTTACTAACTTTGAACGATGTATTTGTAAAATCCAATTGAAAACTTATGGTAGCTTAGATTAGTTTGCACTTGCCCAGATGGACATGTAATACAACTTGCAGTCTATTGCACAACGTGTTTTTGATGGCTTCCAGTTTGTTGTTTTAGGGATTGCTCGTAAATTAGACACCCTGTTATTTAACTTTTTTAAGTTTGAGGGTGTCTTTCTCATGAAATATGCTGATTGGTTTCGTGGCTTTCTTTTATATGTGCATGGTCTTCTCAAAACCAAAGTCAGTTTAAAATATTACTGCAGTGAAAGAGATAATAATTGTATTTTTCTGTTATTGCATTTCATAGCAACAACACTCTTTGAAAACCTCAGTTACATTGATTAATCTCTCTTTGAACAACATCTACTGCTGCCTTATAGGCAACACTAAGAGGGTCTCCCGACTTGAGTGCACTTATTGCCGCTTCCTGTGCCTTCAACAAAACCTTGCAGGCCTTACCCTGAACATCTTTGGCATCTACCAAATAAGTTCTTGCCACATTTGAGCAATAATGGTTATATCCGGATCCAAATGCACAAATGATAACACCAGTGGCATCATAGTAAAGATAATCATCATTGCTAACAACACCAAGCCTTAAATCAAACTCTCCCTCACTCTGAAAAATAGGGTAGCAAATATCAACATTATCAACCTTCAACTTTCCTTTGGCTTTCTGTGGATCAAGAATGGACTTCTCTATTAGTGTTTCTTAGATCAGATTAAACAATGAAAGCACTTAGAAATATTGCAACACGTAAGACAATGAACACAACAAGATACCCTGGGAAAACCCTCCTCTTGAGGGAGAAAAACCCAGCAAATGAATCTCTTATATAAAGTAGCACAAGAGCATAAATCTGCTTACAACTTAGGCCCAGCAATGGCCAATAATGAATACAATGAAGTCGCACCTCTCCTAGATGCACAAGATACAAATGAATATGTTCTTCCTTGAAATCGGATCTGCTGCTATGAAAGTGCGAATTCTGCTTTGCTCTTAATTGCGACCTTGCTTGAATAGAATGGATGATTTACAATGACAAGAAGACCTTGTATAAATACAAGAGAGGCGCCTCTTCAAGATAGGTCGGCCCTCTTAAAATATAATAAATGACAATTACAAATAAGGTCGGCCCTAGTAATAACTAAAGCATGCGAACCATAAAGGGTCGGCCCTTTGCATTTATTAAATATTATAGTCATGAATTAAATAACCGAATGGCTACTTATTTAATTCATGCTCTTCTCCTTGGAATTCGTGCAAAGGAAGTGCAGCCCTAAGCTGCTATAACATCAACATTCTCTGTATCATCCATCAGATCAAAATGGGTAACCTTCTACTCCTCATCTATAACAACCTCCAGTCTTGGCAAGACAACATTTTTCAGAACAAATGCACTAAAAAAGGCAGCCTTTTTTATTTTGGTGAGTTCTGGCTCATCTTTATGTACTCTAAAATGTTTTGTCTATACATTCCTATGTTCAGAAGTGGACAATCTTGGAATAACTAGATCTCATGCTTAATAGATCTGTCAGAGGGTCATAGTATTTATGTATTGGCCCAGAGATTTCTCATTTAAAACTGGTTTTAGCTGTATGTCTCAAAAATATAAAGTTATGAAAGGAAATCTCAAAAATCTTTAATATCCATCAAATTCCTGGAATACCCTAAAGCTATCTATGTGAAAACTCTTTTCCCTAGAGCTGTAAGAAAATCTAAAACCTAACTTCAGCTAAAGCTTAGGTGAAATTTGTCACGGATATTCTTATCCAACAATGCCTATCAAATAGGGCAAGAATTGTGTTGTACAAGCCATGGCAGAATGCAGTCAGCATGGTGAAGTCCTGTGCTAAATCTGCCTTGCAAAAATGAGTTGGTTGGAAAGAGTATGTAAAAAGAATGTCACATACTATCTTTATATGAATTTTTATTTTTGTGTAAAAAGAATGTCACATACTATAGTTTTTTCGGGTCTTCACAATCGACATTTGAACTGAAAATGGTGACAACTGAGTAAATCAAGATTCAATTTCCACAAATTGTTATTAGATCATACCCACAAGATTTTTATCTTTCTGGATTGAGAGCATTAGGTTTGTTGGACTCCAGATAACTGAGTTGAATTTGGGGTTGATGCTCTACTCAAATGCCCGCATTGGATGTTTAGTGATATGCTTCTGGGGGTCTTTGCTTTTATACCATGGTGGGTCCCTACTTGAGCTCATTCCAATTAGTATTATTTTTTACTGTTTATTTATTGATAACGTTATGTTAGTTTTGCTTTGGGGTAACCAATTGAATTTTCTGTCGAATTCAACCAATACAAGAATCTCAAATTTCAATAATCACAGCCTCGTAGGCAACATGAAATCACATAGTAATCCAATAACCACAATATTAAGATTATATCTAACATGAGCCCAATACAACAACAAGGTATAATTCATCTTGCTTAATTCATAATAACACAAATATACAATTTTGATCAATAAATCAATCCCAGAACATCCCAGGAAACTCAGAAAATCCGAAAAGACAGCCTCTGGATTGGCGAAATCCGAAACAAAAAGCCAAAAGAATCGACTAGAAAACCAAATACAACAATCTGGCGCATTCATAGACTATTACATCGCATTTACAGATAGAATTAGTGCATACATAAAATAGATTAGCGCATCCAATTAATAGTGCAATGCATTTAACCAACAGTTTAGCGCATCTTCCTAATTCTGCAGTGCATCTGACAGATTCTGCAACACATATGAACACTCCTGCAGCGCATCTAGGTCATAGGGTAGCACATATACCCTACTGGGTAGCGCATTAGCTAACCCTAACAACGCGTATACATAATGCCTTAGCGCATTTATGCCAGGAAGGAAAAAGACTTAGATACGGAAATTGAAATTACGACTAAGCAAAATATCTTTAATTATTTCATAAATAAATTCTTTTGTTCTTTTACAAATTTTCCCAGTGTTAATATTTATAGTTATATAATGGTTTATTTATTTGTACTCATTTTTGAATGTCATGGAATTAATTAAATGCTAGATAGGCTTTAAACAATCTAATTTGAGATTCATTCTTTTCAGTATATTAAAAAAATTACTTGATAGTAATTTGATTATAGTCAAAGAAATATTATTAATATTATAGATGTCAAACTTGTTTTTCCATCTAAAAATAATATGCTTAAACTTATGATTATTAATAATCTTAAGATAAATTATCAATATGATATAAATGCTTTCACCTTTAAATAATTAGAAATAGGGTTTACTAGCCGATAGGTTATTCTGGGTGGGAAATCCCATCGGATTTGTCAGACATTGGAAAAATTGTTTGCTAATTAACAACATCAAGTTTCCACAGTCCATGATCATGAATTGTTTAGTTTTCTGGATTGAAAATTGTTTGCTGCCGGATAACGTACGTCTTTTTTACTACCGAAGAGCATGCATTTAATAAGGCATGGTATGCATGCCATTTTTCACGTGAAGGTATGGCCACCTACTCCATTTATTCGGTGTAAGAAAGGCATAGATGGATAAGCATGAAAAGTTGAAGGCTTGGATAAGCATGACAAGTCAGCGCTTTTTCCAATACGAGCAAGGCGGTTTCACATATTATTGTATAGTCTTTTTTCAGGCGGTTGCTCTGAAATTTAAAAGCTTAATCCCCAAACAGGGAGAGAGACATTCTGGAATCGATAGGGAGTTCATGCTGGTGAGATTAACTCAGGGGAACACCGCCATTGCAATGGTTGCGAGGGTGGAGGATCAAATCCAATGGCCCTTAGCCAAAGACGAAGTCGTCGTTAGGGTTGATCACTATCATTATTTCTTTTCCCTTCGCCTACCCCAAGAGGCATATGCCAGCGATGATGATGCTAAAATGACGGAGAATACATTCCCATTTCTGCATTCTACAAGCGAAGATTCGAGGAAGGAGAATGTAATCTATAACTAGATTTTCGTGGGCTTGGGTTTTGAGGTTTTTGGTTCTTCTTGGAGATGCATTTTGGAGCTTAATACTCAGATTTGAAGGCGTTTTTCCTTGACGAAACTGTAGACCCTTTTCTACAAGTTAGTGAGATAAGCTAGGGTCGAGATTTGAAGATACTTGGGTAGAATAGAAAAAAACGTGTTTGATGAGAAGGAAAACGAATCTCTTCTCATCACAGAAGGGTCGTGGCTATTGATGAGAGGGTTTAGGGAGGGCGTTTGAAGCATACAAGGCAGGACGCACCATCATTTGGACGAGACTACCATTTGAGAAGTCATTTATGAAGTTGGACGTGTATTCTGGGTTGTTCTGTGGTCAACTCCACCATTTTCTTGGCTGAGATCAAGCAACAAATCGGGTATGTGTAAGTGCCTTGTGTGCTTAGGTATGAGTGTATAATCTGTTGTTTATTCAAAGAGTGCTATATATGCAATGCAAACCTTAGAGAAACTGCACTACTTTCAGAAAAATCAGAAAACTAGTTATGGCAGCATTCTTGTGCCCATTCTCATATTTTGCCTTTGAAATCCAGTGGTGGGAGATTTAGAAATGGAGAAGTTGTGGCTCTCTCATGTTAGGCAAAATTATAAACAACATGAAATTCATGAGTAGCAGATTCAGGCTTTTCAACAGGTGATTAAGCTGTGAATACACACATATATGGCATTCTGTCCATATCAATATATTTTCCTTTTTTTGAATTTATTACATGGATAAGTTTTACATTGATTTGGAGCACTATCAATGTATTTGAGTATGGAAAATTGTTCATATTTAGTGACTACTTGTGTTCAAAATCCTTGTTAAAACTTGGGGTGTTGTAAATTTTGGGTGGATTATGGAAATAATTGGCCTGGAGTTATGGATGAGTGTATTATGTCATTTGACTGATTTTGATTTGGGGAAGCTCAAGACTAGAATTCTATCAAGGCTCAGGGCTAGAATTCTATCAAGGCTCAAATATGAGTGATACAATCCTCTATCTTGCTTATTAGGTTATCTGATTACAAGCTTAGATATGAGATTAATACCAATTTAAACTTCAAATATTGTAAGAGTTATTTAGATTGACTGGATTTTTTTTTTAAAAAATTGTGTATGTTTTAGTTTGAATTAATGTTTTGAAACACATTTTTAAGATTGATGGATCACCAAAAGTGATTTGAAAATAGTAGTACAATTTTTCAGAATTTTTTTTACTCAATCCTATACATGTTTTTCTTTGATGGTGGAGGAAAAATATAACAGAGAGTTGCATTACATTCAATAAAACTATGCAAATCTTTTTCAAAAGAAATAATTGAGAAACAAATGGTAACTGAAGATAAGAGCTTAGAAACATCAGCTTTAAGAAATGAATTTATTTAAGATGAACATGAAGCCAAACAAACTGTATATTTCAGATGAACATGAAGTCAAACAAGTTGTGTACTGTGTTTTAGCAGCTAGGATTTTATGTTCCTTTCTAACCAAATGTATATTGATTAATAATACACAACAAGCTAATAGAATGGATAATTGAGGAGAAAAGATTAATAATGGATGTTTTCTTATTTTCTTAGTTCAGTGCTATTTTCCCTGTCCTTTGTGTTTTGTAACTGTTGCAATGTTTATATTTTACATATTTTAACTTGATATAGAAGTTAGAATCCTTATGAATTATTTGCAAGTTGAAATTTATTGCAAAGGAACAAATATAATTTTAAAGTCAGTCATGTCAATTTGATATTTATCTGAAAAGAGATTGTTCCTTTTGATCCTTTTGAACAAATGAAAATTAGAGAGGGATGTGCATATGATGTTCTAGATGTAATAAGACGATCCTTTCTTAACAATAATTGACTTTTTTTCTTGCCATATGCTGAACCCATGCACACACTAGGCAAGTGGCAGTTGCCCATAGAGTGTTATTGACCTGTAATTTCCTGAGAGGTAAATCTTAAACCTGTTTCTCTTCTAATTGGCAATTTACACTTTCTTGTGAGTATATCTTGCTATCGGCATAACCATTGCACCTCGAATGAGATGCAAGTGCTAGTATATATATATATATATATAAAATTAAATTAGGTGGATATGTGAGAGAAACAAGTCAACAAAGATTGGTCGCACAAGTTATTTGTAATTATTAATCCCAACCATTTACTTGATACTTGTATTCTACCCTTTATGAGATGGTGACCATTTATTCTATCGTTGTATTTTTTCATTCAAACATAATTATATATTACATATTCCCCTAGAGATAATGTGTATAAGATTATGGGTATTGATTGTTTTATGATTGTTTGGTTATCAAAACAATATAAGTGTTTTCTTTCATAAATGATTATGAATAGAGTGAAAGCACAAAATATTTTCTTCTCGAAGTGGTGAAAGCTATTTGAAGTTCATGGAAGTATGTTACATCTAGGAGAGAGCTTTATCACGGAAAGTCCCTTTGTCTTTAATTCTATGAAATATTCCAATAGATCTTCATAAATAAATTATTTTGTTCTTTTAGATTTTTTCCATATGTTAACTATTTTTAAAGTGTTAATATTTATAGTTATATAATGGCTTATTTATTTGTACTCATTCTTAAATGTCAGTGAAATTAATTAAATGTTAGATAGGCTTTATTGTATGTTTCTTAGGAATGTTTTTTTACATATTGCTATTAGTTAACACTGGGTACAATCTCAAATCTATTTAATTTAGGAATGGCAAACCCTGGTCAACCTGATGAGATCATTGAGATATTTAGTAGTGATGGCTCATCCTACACTCCACTTGGCTCACCTCCCTCTACCAATTGAGGTGGACTTCCTCCAAGTGTCGTTCGAGAGTTTGCATGGCTTATCACCATCAACTGCTTTGACATTGTGTAGAAAATGCAACAACTTGTTGCATATATACATAATGTGCAAGAAAATGAAATATTTTCAATGGAGACAACACTCAAAGACTTCTATAGAATTTGTGAAACATTGGCTTCATTTTGTACTTTTCTACATAAAATGCATGTTGATGCTCACTACAGACACGACGATGCTCTGTACATCCAACTTGCATTTCTGAACTATGTGAACAATGTTTGGAAATAATTAAGTTTCACATATGTGCATATGTCATCTACTTTTGTACAGTGTATACGAGTACTAAGAACTATTTATATTTTGTACTTTTTTGGTGGAAGTTCCTACGATAAATGCTCTTTTCCTTGTGTTACCAACAAGGCTGCTTGCCTTGCACTGGAACTTCATTTCAAAAGTGCTTTGCTACTATGTATTTTGTATCTAATCAATATCTATGTAAATTGTCTGTGCTATTCTAATAGAATTATGTCCTTTAGGAGGAAATTATTGATACTTTCCTTCCATTCTTTGTTTTTACAGTTTATGTCTTCGAGTGTCAACAATGTTTCATTTCTACAACTAATTTTCCAAAAAAAAACTCAGTCTTCTGTTTACATGTTCTCATTATTTCTAATACAAATATAAAAAAAAATAACTACTTTCTTTTATTGTAGGTATGCATGTTATATGTGTGGACCCTACCTCTACAATAAGAATAAGAGATGGCACAAAGGTTCTTAGGAGGAGCCTCAAGTTGCTAGACATGTCTACCTTCACTATAAAGTTCACTTTGTGGGGACGAGCGACTCAAAAGGAAGAGGCACAGCTCCAGGAACTATACCATGCACAAAAGTCACTTGTGCTTGCCGTTAAAAATGGTCATGTTACAAAATATAATGGTAAGGTTGTGAGCACTTTAGTTACCACCCAGTTGTTTATTAACCCTGAAATCAAAGAAACAACACAACTAAAGGCTTGGTTTGTGCGAGATGGGAATGGTGTTCTCACATCCACAACAAATATTCTAGATGCACCCCTACTTCTTGCATGAAATAAAATTTCCAGCATCATAGAAGAGTCTTTGAATACAACAAAACCCCTCCAACGCATTGTAAAAGCAACAATAGTATTTATCAAATCAAATTCATTTTGTTATCTAGCTTGCCCCATTAAGATCGAGGGGAAACAATGTAAGAAAAAAGCTCTACAAAGTGATGATGGAAAATAGTATTATTCAAAGTGTGAAGCTACCTTTGAATATTGTGATAATAGATATTCAAACTCTAGGATCACACAAGCACTTTATGGGCAATTGCTTTTGAAGAAGAAGCAACTAAACTCATTGGCACGCCTGCGAAGGACCTATACATGCTGCAATTCAAGCAAGATGTTGTGGAAAATAGTGAAGAGGTTATTCACAATGTACTATTCAAACAATTTCTCTTCACCCTGACAAGTAGAAATGAAACCTACAATAATGAATCATGATTGAAATCAACCGTCTTAGAAGTTGGCACAATTAATTTCACAAATGAAAGCAATTTTTTGCTAAATCAAATTGCTGACATGCGCAATGTTTACGAAAAATTAAACTAGCACAAGATAGTAACTATCCATTGTTGTTTATTTCCCCTGCCTGTTTGTGTTCTTTTTTGCCCCAATCGCTATACGATTGAGAATTTTCCTTGTACAGGGTTTCAAGATCCCTTCAAAACTTGTTTTCTATGTTTACTATAAATAAAGCATAATGCACATGTAGTTTTCACAATTGGAATAATCACACTTCAACATATTCCTTTCATATGTATATATGTTTTCATTTTTATCATATAGATCTAACATATAAGGCAAGCAAAATGGCTTTTGTAATTTTCACATTTTAATAGTGTTTTTGATTAAGGTAAAAACAGGTTTTGAAGGGACCCCGAAACCCTTTACAAACAGATTTTGAATGGATCTAGAACCCTCAACCAACATGTTGTCAAAACATGAAGACATGAAAGCACAAACAACCAAGGATAAAAAGGCAACCAAGGCCAAAGAACCACAATCGACTACAAAGCCGCATAATAGTCAACAACCAGCCAAAAACTAACCCCCAAACAAGAACCATCAAGATTTACATTTAGAATTACTCTTGTGGGAGCGAAGAGTCATGCCAAAAGGCGGCTTAGAGGACTTTCCTTTCTCGCCTTTTACAGTAATCCAACCCTCTTCCACTTGCATCGCTTTATCAAGCCAAGCCAGCGCACCATCATCCTGAAGAAGAATGCCTGCAACTACTGTCTTAGAGATTTGATCTATATTCCTCCCAGCAGGCATGGCCATATCAAGAGGGCCACCCGAAATGATAGCCAGAGCACTATAACCAGAAGTGGCAGCCATGGGCCTACTCACATTTTTAATAGTGTCGCAATATACACATTTTCTTCTTTTATATTTATTTTGTCTTTCATTTAAATTCCAAATGATGGACTCCACTATGGAATAATTAGAAAGTCAAACAGACAAGAGTAAAACCAAAGCCCTAGAATCTTGTAAGAGAAGTCGCTTGTATTATTCTCTTCATAGAGAAGAAATAAGTATTCGCCGTAGCATTTTGTGAACACAATGCTTACTAGAAACACTAGATGAACCAATACCTTCCCACACACAAGCTTGTACAAGTACAAATATTCCCACTGAATCAATTAGTTCAAATCTAGCACATGGAAACAAAAGACAAAATGAAACACAACTCCCAACACAAATGCCTCAAAACACGAATCCAAATAACAAGAAGGAAATGAGCTGGTCCGCTAACTTTATCGAGGCATCTAAAAAATTCTGCAAAAGAATAGATGCATTGCCAAACTTACACACATGTTCTATATGTAAGGAACAATATCCTGGTATGCATCTTTTCTCATCAAACAACAATCATACATGTAGAAGATGCAGCTCAAAAAAATACATACAACGATTCTCTTTGAGTAATAATATGGACCCAGGTGAACAACCACATGTTTTGCATATTCTCACTCAAGTTGAAGAGATGCCAATTGCATGTGTCAATCCGATATTGCAAGTTACCCATGCTCATGGGGGACAATACAAATGTAGTGGCAACACAAGTAGCTTCCCACAAGATATCACAATAATAACTAAATCTTTGCCATATAAAATAAAAGACTTGGACTTATTAATTGTGCGAAGAACTCATACACATGGGAAACATTACGATTGTTATGTTAGTAGAAGCCATGTTCACAATGCACTGGCCTACAAAATACAATATGACCCATACTACCAGGATGTTGAGGTCAATGTTGATGCATTGTCCCTACTCCCTAATTGTACTACAGACATTTAAAAAATGCTTCATACAATTTAAAGCGAAAATGAAGAACCCATAACAAAAACAATGAAGCTGCTAATAGTGAAGATGAACTAGACAATGAAACTAAATATTCAACATCATTTATGGTAAACCTACCAAATAAATGATGTGAGTTACAAATCATACAGGAATCTTTACAGATAGAAAATGAGAATGATACCATCATTAATTGGCCCGACACAAGTTCGAATCCCATAAATGAGTACACTACTGAGGGGATTTTCAGCATGGCATTTCCCACACTTTTTCCAAATGGAAATGCACTGCCTATGCAACCTCGAGCTAGGGAAGTGCAACTGCATGAGTATTCCTTGCATCTTATGCAATATCATGATAATAGATTTGGCCAACATCCATGCTTTAGATACTTCCTTCTAAATCTTATGATGAGGCATCGTAGCCAAGCAACCACTTCGATATTCATCAAAAGGAAAGTCGAAGACAATATTCCTACAACTATTGAACATCTTTGTGCCCACCTATAGCACCTACCGGATAAACAATTGGCTAAAGAGATGATGCATTTTGGCTCTGCCTTACGTGGGACACAGACTTATTGGAACAAGTGTTGTGGTGATCTAACAAACATGATCAACCAAATAGGTTCCCCAACTTTGTTCTTCACACTGAGTGCAACAGACACTAAGTGGCCTACATTGCATAAGATTTTCCTAATTGAAAATACATCTACAATTGTCTCCAACAAGCATCGTACAAACAATGTGATAAAAAACCCCCACACCACATCCCTTTATCTACATAACCGCTTCACAATCTTTCATGAAGAGGTAATTGAGAAACTCTTGCATGCAAAAAATTATTGGTTTAGGTATGAATGGAAACATCGAGGCTGTGCACACGTACATGGGTTCCTATGGCTAGAAAATGCACCAAACATGGATACCCTCGACTAGGGAGATAGTTTTCAAGTGGGTAAAGAAAAATAATTCTTGGATACCCTCGACTGGGGAGATAGTTTGCAAGTGGGTAAAGAAAAATAATTCTTTGATAACTATGTCATCGCTTGGAACCCTCGCTCTAAATCTAAATGGAGCAATACCATACATAGAACCCAACTGGATGATCCATGCCTACTAAACACATTTGAAATATTCTCTACCAATCCATCCATCAATTATGCAGAGTTAGCTAATTGTGTCCAAAGACACACTAAATGCACATAGCGCACATGCCTATGCAAAAAAGGGCATAATGTAGAATGCATAGACAAAGCTCCATGGAAATAATGCAAGGAATCCACTTTATCAAGTGATGAATCTGGAAACAAATGTTACGAACCATCGAGAAATGATGACAGGTTAAACATTCATAACACAAAGATGCTCTCTATATGGAGAGCTAATAAAGATTGCCAAATCGTCATCTAACAACTTCTTGTACTCGAATATATTGGCAAGTATGCATCTAAAGCTAAAAGAAAATCAAAAAGTTGTGTTGCTATGTTGGAAAGAATATCTTCAAATGAAAGATTGGAAGACCAAGCATTGGAAGCATATCAACAGTTCATGGCCAATATTGTTGTTGAAGGAGATAGAGGAGCCCAAGAAACATGCCATATTCTGCAAAAATTACCCCTCGTTGTTTGCAATCACAATTTTGTGTCGTTGAATGTAGGCTGAAAAGTGTTCCACTGCCTAAAAAAAACAAGCGATGGTGGTGAGATACAATCAAAATATATACAATCCTACATGAACCGACCAAGTCACCTAGAAAATGTATCACTAATTGAATCAACTAGATCCTTCACATATGTTGCTTCTCGAAAAGGATGCAAATGGTTGAATAGAAAAGAACAAGCAATTGTTCAAGTGTTTCCGCATTTCCATACCATTCCAAAAGAAGACTTCAAAAACTTTGAAACCTTTTGTTGAAGTGATTTGATTTTGTATAAACCTTTCCAACAAATAAATGAAGATATAGGCCTTACGAAAGAAGAAATCATCAAACATTGGAAGCAATGAATACCCAAAAATACAATCCATGGCATGTTAATCGCACTAAACAACCTGAAGATGTTCTTGAAGACAGAAATTGTTCTGATGATAATATGGATCAACAAGAAAATGTAGAAATGAACGAATGGGAGTTATTGTCTCAATTAGGCATCACTAATAATCTAAATTTGAATGAGATTGATATGTTGGGTCGACATGATTTTGATAACAATCACAAATGGGAAAATCATAATGTCCCTACAAATCTACATGATGTTGCCATTCATTTTCTACACACAAGCAAGATGTCTCAACAAGATTTGCATTCCCCTTCAAATATGAACCACCACAACTATACATTATCACCCCAACAACAACTAGCACTAACTATAATAACAAACCACTCAATGGAGAAATGCTCTAACCAACCGTTACATATGGTCATACAAGGAACTGCTGGCATTGGAAAATCCTATATAATTCATTGCATAAGAAATGCACTGCAAACTTGCATACTGGAAAGAGTAAACCCCCTCCTTGTTCTTGCTCCAACATGAATTGTAACATTTAACATACATGCCTCAACTATACATGCAACCCTTAAGATTCCAATTAGAGAAATGAAATCATTGCAAGGACAAGCATTGATAACATTCCAGGAAGATTTGAAAAATATACAATACATTCTCATTGATGAGATGAGCTTCATTGGGCCAAAACTTCTATTGAAAATTGATAGTAGGTTACGTGAAGCATGACCCCATCAACAACATACTTGTTTTGGTGACATGCCTATAATTCTTGTAGGAGACCTTGCACAATTCCCACCTGTTATGGATAAACCTATCTATGCATCACACACAACTATAAAAAATCTATGACACAAATTTAATACAGTTGTTACATTACAAACAATGTTTAGACAAGAAGGTGATGATCCAATTCAAATACAATTTCGTCAAACATTACAAAACATTCACAATGCAGAACCGACAAAACATGATTGGGACTTATTAATGACTCGCACCAACAAGCAACTATCAAAGACTAAACAAGAAGATTTTGACCAATCGATACACTTATTTGCTACAAATGAGCTGGTAACATTACACAACAAGAAAATGTTGAAACTACTTAATGTGCCCGTTGCACTAAGTTGTGCGGAAAATACACAATCTAAACTATGTGCTAATCATAGTGACGAGCAACTTCCCCAAGAGGTATTACTAAACAAATGTCCACGTGTCATGCTTACAACAAACCTATGGACACAAGCTGGACTAGTAAATGGATCGCTTGGTCAAGTCAAAGATATTGTATATCTTGTTGGAGAAAAACCACTTGCATTGCCTGCATATGTTACAGTTACATTCGATAACTATAGTGATCCACCATGGGATGCAACAAACCCAAAAACTATACCAATACATCAAGTAACATGGGGCAACCGTAGACATATACCACTAGCCATGGCATGGGCTATCACTATACACAAATCGCAACGCCTTACACTAAATAAAGCCACAATCAATATTGGTACAACTAAAAGATAAGGCCTTATGTTTACAATAATTTCTAGAGTCAAATCCATAAATGACCTTCACATAGAGCCTACATTCTCTTTTGATCGCTACTCCAAAATGAAAAAAAATCCATATAACACACACTCTCAAAGTTATACATTTTTTATTGTCCCCCTTTTGAATAGAGTATCACTACTAAAACTAATCAATTACCCATTTTGGCTTATGTAGGTGGCCAATCGCTACTTAAGAATCTTCTACACATGGTCACAACAAAGATGTCAATGCTTGTTCAAGGAAATCTAATCAACAATGTCTTTCACTTCTTAAACATTGCATGTTTTAAAAAAGACACATAGATGCTCTTATGTAAATTTGACTTGTGCAAACTTTCCACAAATTGTTCAAAGGGATTTCGTTGTTTATAGAGAACAAACCCAACAAAATATTGTACCTTCTTCTACCGTACAATGCATATCTCTATACATATATATTTTACTACCACCACCTGCGTATTAAAACAATTAATTGATGCTTCTTCTTTATTTTCCTATCAATGTCTCCCTTGAACCCCCATAAGATGCAAGTGCTAGTTATATTTTTTTACAAATATAATAGAAAAATCTCATTTCCCGAATTTGATTGGTGAGCATATCTAATTTTGTCTTTGAATTTACGTGTGGATGCTTGATCTATATTCTAATTTCAATATGTTTGAATTGAACGAATTTACTTCAAGTAGTGAGTTTCGCTACATCTTCCTCTTTGGGGATTTTGGTAGTGCCATACCTACTGCTCCCCACGTTTTGATTAGCTGTAGACAAGAAGCTTTCTTTTGCGCATCATTGATCACCTTGATCCAACAGTTCGCAGAATTCTAGGCAGTACAACGCCTTTTGTGCTCTATGCTCCTGCGGACCATTCATCTTTTGATCTAACAATTAATGGGGAGTGCGAAGCAAGGTTCTTTTTTTGGTCCTAAATGCTCACCATTGGTCCATTCTAATCAGCGGTGGCACCCTATTTCGGTGAAATCTATTGGGTGCAACGCATATAACTGGAAGCATTATTTATTTGATTTCTTATCAAAATTCATAGTAGAAGATCCATCAAAAATAATTTGAAGATTTCGTAGTTTTGTGATTCTCATCTCTTAGACTTTTGATCTTGTAAATGACATTAAAATCCCTCATTCATCCATTTATTCTTATGTGATAGTTCGATTGATCACTGAAGGTGAAAGGGAGAAGGAAAGGAATTGCTATAAACACCCGCCCACTGTCCGATAAACTAGAATCAAGAGCCCATACCCTCACAGGTTGAAATTACCTACTAGAGGTATACGTAGTGGTAATTACTACACTAATAACAAACAGGTCTGGTGTCGAAATAAATATAATCTATAGGACAACCAAAATTCGATTTTAGATGCAAATATCTGCTAGAACAGTCATGTCTCACCAATTTCCCTAAAATGGAGGAACAACTTGTTGGCAATGAGTCAAGAACCCAACCACCCACATTGTAAAAGTGGACCTACAAACATTTCAGCCATGTGAATTTAGTACAAGTGGCCATTTCTCCTTGTAGATTCAGGACATTTGACCTTTTTATTGATGATTCTTGGTAGTGGCATACAGATATTTAGAGATTTTGGAGGGACTAATATTTAATCCTCCTAGGATTTGGAGAGAAGAAACCCATTCCTCTTACACGCATTAAATTGATTGTTCTCTTGGCTTTTCCAATTTCCACCTTTCTCCCTCTTCTACCTTTCTCCTTCTTTTGCCTTCTAAAATCTAAATATAGGAGTTGTTTACTTAGGGCTATGGTAGAATTTTGCACATTTGTGCTTTGTATTTAGTTTTCTATGTAAGACATCGTTTTTTTATTGTTAAGTCTTGGATGTTTAGCGTAAGGTCTCATAGATAAGGGCTTCCTAAAGAATTTTTAGGAATATTTTAAAGTTGGTGGTCTCATGATTTTAATAGTGCAATTTGGCTTAAAAGTTTAAGCTCCAAAATTTAAGGAATGAATTGCAATGCTTTGATAAAAACTAATAAATAAATACAAATTCTCTTATTTTTATTTTTCGATAGGAATTTAAAATTTGAGATGATAGACAATTGGCAAAAAAAGTTCCTAAGCTATAAGGGCAATTTCTAAGGGTTGGGTCCCATGGGGGGCTTCAGGATCTATTTTTAAGGAGCAGGAGGTCTCATGAAGTCAAAAAAATATTGCTACAGGACTAAATGGAATTTGTCCTTGAAAAATAGCAGCTCCTACCTTTTAGGGCTGCAAATTTGAGAGGGTGAAAATGGGGTGGGGCTGGAGATTGCCCCTATAGTTTAGGAATTGTATCTGCCATTTGTCATTCAACTCGCATTTTAGATTCCTGCCAAAACAAAATGGAAAGAAAAATAATGCATGTATATCTCTGTTTTTATCGTGTTTTTTACACTTCATCAACAGTCCGTAGCCTAAAACAGAGCAGCAACAGAACAATTCACCAACGGAATAAGTCAAAGCAGCAAAAAGAGTTACTCTATTTTTTTTTATTGTTTAAGCTTTTACATTTTTTTTAACAGTTGTAATCGAATTTGGCGTTATACCTGCCTGCACATTTCTCCCAAATTATGTATTTGTAATCTCTATCCTGAACTAAATTTTTTAGGAATGTTTGTATTTGTAATCTCTATCCAGATCTAGCCGGCTTCCTTAAAATTTGGAGCTTAACATTTATACCTGGTTGCACTACTAAGTTCATGGGACTACCAGCTTTAAAAAAATCCTAAAAATTCTTAGCAACACCCGCTAAAACTTTTTAGGAAGCCCCCCTCCATGGGACCCCAGCCTAACCCCACCTCAATTTCACCCACTCAAATCTGGAGTCCTAAAAGGTAGGGGTTGTTATTTTTTAGGAAAAGATTCCAATTAATCTTGTAGTATAATTTTTTTTTTGCTTCATGGGACTCCTTGCTCCATGAAAATAGATCTTGAAGCCCACTCATGGGACCACACTCTTAGACATTGCTACATGTTTATAGGGCATTCAAGCTTCCTTGTGTATATAAATTTTGTGTCTTCATGAACATCAATACAATCAATTATGACTAATTGCTACATGTCTAGTATTTGTGTTGTGTGAATTAATACTTTTGTAATTTGTGTTCAATATGATGTGTTTATTTGTGTTTTCTATTGATTGTTGTTTCATGTGTTTATTTTATTTTATTTTAGCAATAGGTAGAAGAGCACCTTTCTCTTTGGTACACTACTACTTTTAAAGAATGATTTACTTTGATGTAATTCCCTATTTCTCTTTCTCCTTCCAAAACATTTTTATAGTGTTGATTGCATATCTAACAAGAACCCAACCATTTCAACTTCAAAGGTAATCTTATAGGTCAAGTCCCACACCTATAAGATTTTCTATTGTGTTCTACATGTAATTTTGTTGATGAGTACACTTAACATGTGGTTGCAATATTTGAGTAACCACCATTTTTTGGAAATGTTGGTAGGGCTATGTCTCATCTTTGCCAATATTTAGGTAAGGCCTTGGTCTCTCATTTGTTTGAAGACTTCTACCATCATTTGGTGGCTTTATATCTGTCAAATTCTAGAAGCATATGACCCCTCGATCAAGCAGCAAGTCTATTTCAAGGGCTAATCCACATGCTTTGGAGAAAATACCTTACTTTTGTCCCAAGAAGATTGTAACTTGTACCGCACCCTCAACCACAAGCTCAACTAGCTAATCCACCCCTTGTTACAAATGAAAATCCAATCATGGTTGCTCAACAACCCCTAATAATCTTTCTTGGTTGGAATACTAGAGGTCCCTTTGTACTACCTATTCCCCCTACTATAGGGGATCTTATTCTAGATGTTGCCTTGAGATCAACTCATTTCATAAGTAAGAATGTGACTATCCCCATAAAACACTTGCATGATGTAGTAAATCACTGTCTCGTGTGTAATATTGCAAAGGAAAATGTTTCTTTAAGGCTTTTGGTTGCATCTTTTGAGGGAAAAGCTCTATATTGGCATCAGTGTCTGAACCCGTGATTAGGATGGGCTAGGACATGCCTTAATCAACAAGTTTAGAGAAAAGGGAGACAACATATCTCTCCTAGAGTAGTTGACAACCATCAAGATGACTCCTATGAAGACACTAGATGACTTAAAGAGAAAAACTCAAAAACCTATCTTAGGATCTCAATTGAAGTTTGAATCCCAACAAGTATGACCTAGCTTCTTTCTTTGGTCCTAAATGCTCACCATTGGTCCATTCTAATAAGCGGTGGCACCCTATTTTAGTGAAACTATTGGCTGCAATTCATATAACTAGAAGCATCATTTATTTGACGAAGAAAAAATCATCAAGACTGCTAGTTTTCTGATCAAAATTCATAGTAGAAGATCCAACATCGAAAAGAATTTGAAGATTTCATAGTTTTGTGGTTCTCGTCCCTTAGACTTTTGGTCTTGTGAATGACATTAAAATCCCTCATTCATGCCTATGTGACAGTTCGATTGATCACTGAAGGTGAGAGGGAGAAGGAAAGGAAGTGTTGTAAACTCCTGCCCACTATCTGATAAACAAGAATCAAGAGCCCATACCCTCACAGGTTGCAATTACCTACTAGAGGTATACGTAGTGGTAATTACTACACTAATAACAAACAGGTCTGTGTCGAAATAAATATAATCTATAGGACAACCAAAATTCGATTTTAGATGCAAATATCTGCTAGAATAGTCATGTCTCGCCAATTTCCCTAAAATGGAGGAGCAACTTGTTGGCAATGGGTCAAGAACCCAACCACCCACATTGTAAAAGTGGACCTACAACCATCTTAGCCTTGTGAATTTAGTACAAGTGGCCATTTCTCCTTGTAGATTAAGGACATTTGACCTTTTTATTGATGATTCTTGGTAGTGGCATATGTATATTTAGAGATTTTGCAAGGACTAATATTTAATCCTCCTAGGATTTGGAGAGAAGAAACCCATTCCTCTTACAGGCATTAAATTGATTATTCTCTTGGCTTTTTCAATTTCCACCTTTCTCCCTCTTCTGCATTCTAAAAGGTAAATATAGGAGTTGTTTACTTAGGGCTATGATAGAATTTTGCACATTCGTTCTTTGTATTCCGGTCTTATTGTTAAGTCTTGGATGTTTATGGTAAAGTCTCATAGATGGGGGTTTCTTAAAAAAATTTAGTGGGTGCTACTGAGATTTTTTAGAAATATTTTAAAGTTGGTTGTCTCATGATTTTAAAAGTGCAATTCAACTTAAAAGTTTAAGCTCCAAAATTTAAGGAATGAACTGCAATGCTTTGATAAAATTAATAAATAATAAAATTTCTCTTATTTTTATTTTTTGATAGGAATTTAAAATTTAAGATGATAGGCAAGTGGCAAAAAAGGTTCCCAAGTTGTAGGGGAAATTTCTAGCCTCACCCCAATTTCACCTACTCAAATCTACAGTCCTCAAAGATAGGGGCTGCTATTTTTCAGGGAAAGATTCGAATTAATCCTATAGCATAATTTTTTTTTGCTTCATGGGACCCCTTGCCCTATGAAAATAGATCTTGAAGCCCCCTCATGGGACCACACTCTTAGACCTTGCTACATGTTTATAGGGCTTTCAAGCCGCCTTGTGTATATAAATTCTTTATCTTCATGAACATCAATACAATCAATTATGACTAATTGTTGCATGTCTAGTATTTGTGTTGTGTGAATTAATGCTTTTGTAATTTGTGTTTAGTATGATGTATTTATTTGTGTTTTCTATTGATTATTGTTTCATATGTTTATTTTATTTTAGCAATAGATAGAAGAGTACCTTTCTCTTTGGTACATTACTACTTTTAGAAAATGATTTACTTTGATGTAATTCCCTATTTCCCTTTCTCCTTCCAAAACAAATTTATAATATTGATTGCATATCTAACAAACACACAACCATTTCAACTTCAAAGATAATCTTATAGGTCAAGTCCCGCACCTATAAGATTTTCCTTGAATGAATTGGATATTGAATGTGGGACACATTGTGCAATAAATGAGATCATTTAATATTGTTCACTAATTAAAGAAATCCACAATTAACATACCTCTATGGAAATTTCTCTCCATCATAGAACAAATGAAGCGACTAGATGATGCCTTGAAGAAATAAAAGGCACTATGCAAGCAAAGGCATCAAGTCATTGACCCATTGGAAATCACTTAGAAGCAATTCCTAGTTGTATAAACATATGGAAATAAGGCGAGTAAGATTAAACCCAAACCCTTCTATCTTACTTTGGTGAATAAGGACAAATTAATCCATAGTTGTACGATTGATTCTAGTTCCAACACCTCATTCATGCCCAATAAAGTTGTCGGTGCCCTACGGCTAGTCTGCGAGTTCGTCATGAAGGGGTTATTCCAATTGGACGAGACCTTGGTAAATATCCTTGGGATTGTACAAGATCTACAATTGTATTTATATATCTATCCTCATGCATAGTTACCCAGGACATAACTATCATTGAACTCCTCATTGCCTTTGGTCTATGTCTATCCAGATATTTTACCGCAAAAATAGGAGACCACTTGTCCTTGGAAAATAGCTTCATATTCCTAAGAATTTGATATAAAACGAAGCTAAAAATATCTACCAAACATCTAAATATGCACTACTAAGAAATTAAGCCACTAGTTCCCTTAGAAACATAGATGAAGATGAACGCTCCTCTTCTAAAACATATGTTGAAGTTCACACTCCCAAAAACATCTTAAATGAGCAAAAAGGTGAGTGGTGGGCAATGGAAAATTGGGATACCAACCCCTATGATACTTTCAAGGGGATTGACATGATAATCAATTTTTATTTTTTATTTTTGTTCTTTTCACTTTTAATATTTTAAAGGAAATAAATTATTATACTAACACAATGATAATAAAACTTAACAACTAACATGTAGACACAATTGACACAAGAAAAACAATAGAGTGTGAAGTATACTTGTGTCAATTTGATTTTCATGAATGAATTACCAAAGAGGTGAAGAATTACCCATAAATACAAAATTAGTTCAGTTTAGACTTCATGTATGCTTGTGGTGATGGAGAAAATTAGGCTTTAGGTCAATGGCAACATAATTAAGAAATGTTAAAGTCAATAGAAATCTTGAGACAAAGGGGATTGTGACTATGTGGCTCATAATCAAGCAAACCCATAAGTGTGAAAAATAGAAAAATCCCTCTATGATCTAGTTTTATTTTTTATATATTCTATAATAAAATAACCATTAAATTAAGGGACATCAATCGCAAAGGATATTTGTTTAAGTAGGAAATGCAATTGATTTTCAAATTTTACATTTTCATATCAAAATTTACATTTTTTTTTTATGTTCTAGGGTTTGGGGGGAATGGATAGGGTTCCCCTTTTGCGATATGAGGTTGCTTTTTTTCATAGGGAAAGCCATAAGATGCTTGTGTTAAATTTTTTATTTGAGGGTGACTACAATTTGGATTTTCTCAAACTCATTTGATTATTTAGACGAGTTTTTCTTAGGATTTTTGTAATTGTTTTAACTTTTTATGCTTTTGTGATATCTTAATTTTTTATGATTTTCAAAGTGACAAGTGTGTGCTTATATAAATATGACACATAAATCCATTAGAATGCTACTAGAGAGAGGTCCTGGTTATTTAGAATATTAGAGGAGTTACCTAGAGATTGGGCCATCTTATGTTCAATAGGTTGGATAGAGTAGTGTGACTCCCTATTGTGTGGCCCTTAGCATGCATCTAGTTTGATATTTTAACTTAGTGGGATGCAAACTAGAACACCTTATGATTTCCTATAATTTTGGGTAAGTGGACTATCACATTGTATGATGTTCATAGGATCCAAACTCTCCATATCCAAAGAGATAGACTCACATAGAAAAGTAGACATCAAAGGATGAGAGAATATCCTAGGTTGCATTCATGGGTGTTGAGAACCATAGAGATAATAGGGGAGTATAGTCGACCTCAATATTGACACTTAAAATTACACCCTTATGGAAGGTTCTTATTAGCTTCATAACTTGTCACTTGTCAAGGGTTAAGAAGGTCTATTTTATCAAATGGTCGTGGACTCTCATTATTAAGTAGATAGAGTTGCAAAGTGCACACATGAGGGAGTTGATATCTTGTCACTAGTTTATCATGAATTATATCAAATTTATTACCATGGGGACTTATCATTTACCAATCCCTCTTGAGTTGGTGTGGATTTTGGAGCATATTGTATCCTATTATTAATCCATGCTTACACTTGGTCCTACCCTTCCTAAATCCATTAGGTGCCATCAATCGGTGCACTATGACACATCTACATTGGTAGAGGCTAATTTTGTAAATGATATTATTATGAAACCTTGTATAGAGATGAAGGGAAGGAGGGTAGGAGATGAATTAGTTAGAGACTATTATAGAGGGGTGATCAACTTGGTTGATAAATCATGGTTTGATAAAGACATCCCATTATGTGAGTGATACAGTAGCTTGGAGAGGACTTGATCCTAGTTCCTCCATGTTATGGATCTACCCAAGAGGTATCTGAGGATGGGCAATGGGCACTCCCATGTAATCCTATCACATGGTCAATTCCACGATAGACATATGGATATATAGAAAGGTAACTATGGCCATGCCAAGGTTTCTATTTTTTAGTGCATAGAGTGATCATGATGACGATGAGATATTTGATGATGATTACTATATCAAGGTAGAGGAGGATGATGAGACTTAAAATGATGTTTCACTTGCCCACTTACCATGCTAGCTAGCATATTTCATCTTTGAGGAGTAGGGTGGATATGTTGGATATTTCATAAGCCTAACACCACAAGAGTGGGTATGAATAAAAAGTCATTTAGGTATATATATACTTACAAGAATGACTGTGTGGAAAACTTGTAAATTGGAGTTTATCTTAGTATTCCTTTTGTTTTTGACTTTGAAATTTTAATTTAAAAACTTCAACCTTATTAAAACTCTATTTGAAAATTTAAAATATTAATTGAATATAAGAGTACAATAAGTATGAAGTTATTATTAAATAAATGTTTTGTGTCTATGGCTATCTATAGGTGATGTTGACAAAGATGAAGCATTTTGGTCTCTCTATAGGTCATTCACCTTCGTACTAATTTGACTCAAGGATGCTTAATCATAAAGTTTTACCTAAGATTAGGACAATTTAGTGTTACTATCCTAGTAAGTGTTGTATGACTCAAATGCCATTTCTATTATTTGGTATGGAGATAATAATATCATATTCAAAAAAATATGGGTGAAAAAATCACACCCTACAATCATGCAAAGAAAAGTCTTAAACAACATATCCAAAAAGAACAATTGACATAAGTGACTTGGAGATTCCATTAATTTCTAGCAAAACATGCTCGGATTTTATTAGGTTAAGAGGCCCCGAGCTTTTGATTTTTGTGTAGCCTGGTAAGAATATAATTGGGTTTTCCTGTAAGAGTGAGAAAAGTGCCCATCACCCACATTATTTGTATGGTTTATTGATTTTCCATTGATTGGAAAGGAATTGAGTTGATGTGGGTGCTCTTATTGCTAGTTTGGAAGACTAAATTGTCCAAAACCCTATTTTGAAGCTGTGTAATATGTGCTTAGGAATTGATTAGCCACTTACTCCATGTCCCCATGTGGCTGGTTAAATCCATTTTCTGCTTAAATTTAAGCAACGGGAGTGTTCCCATGCATTAATTTGAAAATAAGCTGTGGAAAAAAAGGGGGGGGGGGGAGGGGGCGGGGGGCTGAAAATAAGTAGCCACTGCATATTGCTAAAAATTCAAATTCATGTGGCTCCACAAATTTTTTTCCCTTTTTTTTAATATTTGCTTTCATTTTTCTTTTTCTAATTTTTTATTGTACAAATTATTATTAATATTATTAATACAAATTTAAGTTGGCTACTCAAAAAATAAGTAGCAAAATTAAGCTTTCATGGGGCCATCAGCTCCACAAATAACTCCTAAATAAGTTGAGCAATAGCTGCTAGCCAAAATAAGCTAAGCGGCTACATGTGGACTTGCTCTTAGATATTTGTGGTTGTGAATGTGGACTGTGTATAAGGGCATATGTTTTCAGGTTATGTTTATTTAGCTATGGGGCTCGAAAATATAGCCTCATATTGTATTGAAATTGTTGAACTGCTCTACCTCAATTTTTTTGTGCCCTATACCATTGGGAATGTGATTTTTTTTTAATGTGTTTGATCCATATCAGTAAGGCTTTGAGCTATTAACTATTTTTTGAAGTAAAGTCTATAGTGTCTATGTCTCAGAAGTGTGACTTCCATTGCCATCCAAAAACATAATGGCTTGAGCCTGCAAATAACATCCACATTTGCTTACATTCTATAAGTACAAGAGTTGTTGTTTGTTAAAATGAAAATAAACATATGACATAATATACAAATTAAATAAGGCTAATGTCTACCTCATCTAATGACATGATATATTTTTTGGTACATAATCTCAAAAATAATACTTTAGAAGATGGGAAAAACAATTGTACTATATACCCTGCTAACCTTCTATCCTTTAAAGCTTGTTTGCTCTTTGAAATAGTCTCTTAGTGTTACAATCAGCGATACTCGACAACATCTGGACCCACTTTACAATGTACAGTATAATGAAAAATACATATTTCAAAAACCAAACAAATCTTGTTCATAGGAACACCATCATTTACCAGCCCAACATAGAATTTTGTTAGTTGTGCGTTTGTTGGATTTTCAAGAACACTAGGAGCACAACCTTCTAAACAAAAACAAAAAGCCCAAATTATTTAATCAACAATAAAAACTCAATATGTATGAAATTATAAAATTAAAGTCAAGACATTAATAGGGGTCAATTTTTTCACCCTAGGATCTGCAAAGTTGACATCAAAGAAGATTAAATTGCCTTGGGATGGAGGTTCTAGCACAGGCTCCAAGAATAGCCATGAAAGAATGTTGTTATGTTAAGGGAATTCCTTGAAATTGCTTTGCCATGAGAGAAATGGGGATGTTGCTTGATGCCCCTTGAAGAGTGTAGAATTCGTGAATTAGAGATAGCAATACAATAGCTTGAACATGTAAACATTCGACCCTCCTAAAATTTATAACTTTGAGTAGCCTAATCAACCATTGCTTGAGCTGAATATATAACATAAGATCTACTGAAAGGTCAACTCAGGGACTCGTTATGCCCAAAATGATATTCTCTAGACTCTTTAGCACTCCATGTAGCAGGATAAAGATTGAAGGTCTATAAGGGTTACAAATAAAGTTAAAAGTTAAAACCCTAAATGATGTTTACTTAGGAATAATAATATATAGCCTAGTCAACATGAAAGATCTTGCCATAATGCAAGTTATAGATCTAACCTAGATATGCAACTCGTAAGCCACGTTTCCAAATTGCTAACTATGAACAAAAGTCTGAATGATCAAATTTACTTATAAAACAATGAAGATCTAATCATTGTCAAGTATAGAGAATCTTATTTTTTATGAACAACTCACTCATGACATGTATGCAGACTTCAACATGACTTATATTTAAATATTTCTTCCTAGAACACAAATCTTAGATATTGACTGAGATGCATCCAAGGAGGTCATGGGAAAGAAGAGTAGTTGACAAACTTTGTAGACTGGTTGTGGATACCAAATTTCCTGCCTGGCTTGGATTGCAAGTGCTAACCCTGTGTGATTTTTTTTTGCCTTTCCAAAGCATATGTATTGTTGTTCTTGGGTTTGAAGGAGAGAAACAGAGGAGCATAGAAACTGAAATAGAGAGAAGAAATAATAGTAATAAAACATAGAGATGAACGAAAAATGATCTATATTTCAAAAATACAATGATTAAACCTTAAAACATAGACATAGAGTTGCTGCTCTTTGATTACCAGAATAATAGAATGCCCTATTCATTGGCTGCTCAAAACTACACTTCAACAATATTGACTACTTTTTTCTATTTCAAAGCATACATAAAAAAATTGTCTTCATACAACTTATATGGCTGGACAATAATAGCTAGAAAATAAAACACTTACTTTTAGTTCTATTGTATGTGAAAATATGGTAGAGGAGATTATGCATATAAATTCTCATTTTAGTTTGTCCTACAACAGAGAGTTGGAAGCATAACTGGAATAGGATTGAACTGGAGAAATGAAATCTCACATTCATGAGCAAATTGAGTAGATATGGAGACAACAAAGAGAATGAAGGAATACAAATGGTTTCATTCATTGTTGTGATTACTGGGTATGCTTAAAATGGTCCTCTTGATGAGGCCTTTAAGACTATTCGAAAAAATGCATCAACGAATCATTGTTTCATGGACTGCAATCGTTGTTGGATGCATACAAAATGGACATGGATTAAAAGCCATGGAATTTTTTAACCAAAAATAGTTGGCAGAGATAAAATCAAACACAATAAAATTTGCGAGCATCCTCCCATTGTGTGCCGAAATGGGAGCTTTGGAGTTGAGCAAGGAGATTCATAAAAACATAGTTGAAAGCAGTTGTCTCTTAGATGTTTTAGCTGTTATCGCATTGATAGATGTGTATGCAAAATGGGGAAGCATGCAGAAGGCTCGCTGGTTGTTTGACAAACTGCATAGAGCCAATGAGGTCTCATAGATGGTGATGATAACAAGCGTAAAGTAGATCTTGAAATATGATTTGATCGCCTAAAATCCAATTTGATTGAGATAGATTAAATATGATTTGAATGCACTTGTTTCAGTGATTTTACAACTACAAGATTTGCTTAAAAGATTTTGTCTTAAATACCAATTGTCGTGGGGAGAAAATCAGTCTCAAAACCACCAATTACTTCACAGTTTCATGGAAACCAATGGATCAAATGGTATGCCGGTGCATGAGACAGGGATTCTAATGGCTTGTGGACTGCTAAGTCCACAATAAAAGTCTATCGGTTAATTACTAGCTATTGCACTTTAGGTGTGCAATGATGTATGTCGAATAATTGTGTGGATATATTTTCTTTTTTGTAGACATATTGGTTCAAATAGAACAATGTGTCTATAACTTATAAAAGAAAGACATGATTTTTTAAAAATGAAAATAGTATACAAATGAAAGGGAACTTGAAATAATGGAATGGTTAATTACAATTATAAGAATGTATGCAATTTAATACAAAGGTAAAGATATATTTTATATTTTGTGCAATTCTATTTCACGGTTCAATTAGTAAACAATAGATCTATTTAGTATTTGGAAAACAACTAATATAAAACTATTTATTTAACCTATTAAAGCAACACATGAAATAAAAAAAATGCAAATGAATATTTGCCTTACACCAATATGTGTTTTAGTATTGGTTGAAATCAAACACCATGTATGTAACTTATAACAAGGACACATGGAAATAGTAGGCATACGAAAGGGAACTTCACTTGATATGATATACAAATGTAAAAATATGATGTATATACAATTTTGAAAGTCCATTGTTTTCATGGAATGTTTAGTTGCAATTATAAGAATGTATGCAATTGATTAGAATGGTATAGATATATTTTATATTTTGTTGCAATTTGTCACACGGTCACTTTGAACTCCAATGTATTTGTAATAAAGAGTAGATCTCTTTAGTATTTGAATAACAACTAATATAAGAGAGAATGTTGGAGTTGAACATTCAATACAAATTATTAGTTACCTTTGGTTGAGATGTTTGCAAGTTTTAGACAATGAGAACATAGTGTAAGTGATCCACGACTGGTGCCTACATGAGAGGAAAAAAAGAGTTATAATCTATTCCATTATAAAGTATGTAACTATTGGTAGTCAAGTCAATAAGAAAACTACATACCTGTAGTAGTCGAATTGTACTTTAAGTGTTTGAAGAGTAGGTATCGACATTGCTTTCAAACAAGTCTCTTCGTTTTTTCGGTGAGTGAGATGTGGGCTTTTTTAGAGAGTATGTGTTTGTGCATGGACGCGCTCGTTGCATTGGGCCAGATTAGACAATTAATAATAAGTGCTAAATAATGGAATGAAAGAAACTTAGAATTTGAATTTTTTCCTTAATGAAATTAAGTATTATCTAATTATGAAATATTTGCATACAAATTTAAAACATAAAGCAATGCAAATGAAAAGAGAAAGTTACCATCAAATTGACAAAAAACACTCCAAATGGACATAGAATGTTCCCATCCAATTGTCAAATGAATATTTATTTGACTTTTATGTGATAAGTGAGATTTTGGAGAAACAACAACTGGTTTACCATTAAACAACAGTTGAAACTTGTTTCCCAATTACTCAATAGTGATTTGCATGTGTGAGACTTGTTTAGACTCAAATCCACACTATACGTAGCCTATCGACCAATAAATTTCTAATTTTATTTATTTTACCATCCCAAGAAGTGGTTTTTTGAGATTTTTTGGACACAATATTTTGTTTACCAATTACAACCCATTACAGATTAAAGGCCTCCTTAAAACTTATATAATATAATTTGAAATTAATACTATACATAAATAAAGAATTATTCAGTTTAGAAGCAAGTAAAATGAAACAAATGTTTACTTAAATGGAAATGAAAATCATAAAAGCACTAAAGACACTCAAGTACCAGACGTGTAAGGTGCAGATTAATCTATTATGCGTGTTGGAGCTTCTTACCACTACAAAGTTATCCACCCATCCATTCACTTTCACTGCTTCGTATTGATCGTCCAATTTTTCACATGCACCGACCTGCTTCGCCGCTTCAACCCGTGTCTTGTTAAATATTTTCTATGGGATGATGCTTCAAAATCTCCAGCTGGCACCTCACATCCTCGATATCGATGGCTGTTGTAAGCTTTTTCTTCCAAATTGACTTGCAGGGGAAGGTGGCTCTACTCTCCTTGTTGCTGTACAGGTAAGGTCTTTCAAGCCCAATTATCCACCGCCCATTATAACAAATCCTACTTTTTCCCCAACAAATACTTCACAAAAGCGTGTACACTCTTCAGAACTACCTGTTGCTCTCACATGTCAATGCAAACATAGTGTAGCTAAATGAAAGGGCCAAAAAAAAAAAAACCTATCATGACAATAAATTCAGCCAACGAAATGACAAAGAATCCCACCCTTTTCACATCAAAGCATCTATCAAGGTCTTCAAACCTTACCTTTACTTCAAAAATACCTGCTGTTCTCACATTTGGAAACAAATTGTCACCAAGATGAAAGGTGTAAAAAGAGAAGACATATATTGTTTCAGTCCCATTACGAGTATGAATATTTCGACAATTAAAATAAACAAATAAAAAAATGATTCGGCTGTGTATAGATTCCAAAACATTAAACTCACTGAAACCATGGCAAGTGACTTACTAAAGAATTTGCACAAGTTGTGTCATGCTGTCAACGATCCCAATGTGAAAAAATGGTTAGAGTATTTAAAAAAAAAAACGAAACCCTACCACAGATGTTATTGCTTCAATCTATTCACAGCAAATGAAAAGTTCCGATTTGGTTTCCAGATCAAATGGCTAGATTTTTACAGCCTTTCTAATAAAACAATTCAAATAGGAGCGAAATGATTAATTTGTTCATCCCGTGTATCAAGCTTTCCCAAGTTGGGATTGACCTTCCTAGATTGATGAAAAATCTCCAACCCATGTGGTGGTGTGGCGTCCCTATCTTTGTAACGCACATCCTCATGACTTTAATATTTTGAGTTTGAAGCGCTTTCCATACTCATTTTTTCTATTCCTGCGTGGTTACATATTGAAGATGGTGATGTTTAAATTAGGTCACAAATTACTGTATATTTATAAGGAATAGAGGCAGCCGTATACAATAATAGATGCATTCGCTAGCTGCAGTAAAATGCATTAACAACAGAAGAAAAAATATCCAACCATCAGATTTTGGGGATCAAATTAACAATAAGGTTCAATGAATGAATGAATGGAGAGGACAACTGATAGGACATTTCTTATCAGGCATTTTTTAGGACATTTCTTATAGGACAGCTGATGGAGAAAACTCTTTTTGGTTTGCTCGTTATGTCAGTTGTCTTTTACGGTTGTGAAGTTTCATGACAGAAGAGCAAACATTGAAAGGAACCTAAAAAATGGTTAAAGATCACTCTGGGTCCCATAGGCTGATGGTCTCGTGGACATTCTTAAAATCATTCATTCATTATCGAGTCATCAACTGATATTTTCTGGGACATATCTTACATCATATGTTTCGGTGCTGGTGGCAATGCAAACCAATACTATTGACCAGAATGTAATCACTTGAACAAACAAAAATAGTATCGGTGGAAAACGAATGGCTACAGACATTTGTGTCAATCATCTCCAAGCTTATTTACACCATTGATTGAACATTTTAGCTTTGTCCTATTCAAATTGGTTAGCCTTTGGCGTAAATAAATATGGTTGATAGTTGTTTTTGGATATGATTGACAAAAAGTTTTTGGGTGATTTTTTAATTAATGTGAATATAAAATCTGGATAAATGTGAATTATATTTTGATTTTGATTTGATATTTAATATAGTATTAAAATAAAATCAATCTATTCTTATTGTAGTTTATTAATATATTATTATTTATATTTAGATTTTTTTAATGGCGAAATTTGTATATTTGTATTATTTTTTATTTAATTTTGTTGGAGGTTTTTATATAAAATTCATAGCATTGTTTAGCTATTTGATAAATAAGGAGTGCATTTGAAAAAATATATAACAAAAGTTTAGAAGAGTTTTAATGCCTACCTTAATCTTTGTTTATTCTTCAATCATGATGATAAACATGAGATTTGCATAGCTTACTTGTGCTTTAACTTTAAGTTTAATTTTGCTACCAAAAAGGATCAAGACATGAGTATTTCAGATACTAATTATTCCACCACAATAAATTGAAGTGTTAGTTGTTCAGGTGATAGTGAATAGCCTATTACCTTTATATTATGTAATATCATATGAGAGCCAATGTTAGACGTATATTTAAAGGGATGTGTATTACTATTTTGTACCATAATTATGTATGATATTTTTGGGGTTGCAAATAACACTGAGGATAAAACTTTGCTTATATCTTAGGTTGTACATAATATTTATATTTTTGTCTAAAAGAGGTTATTGCGTATTAGCATTGATAAACTAGTACATTGGATGTTTATTAAACAAATATTTTTGGAATTTTCTTGTATGTAGGGTATAGTTTATTTGAAGTTCTAATATATTAAGCTTATTGAGCATTGTTTTTACTCTCTTGTACTTAACCAGTATCTAGGTCTAATAGAGCTTAAAGTGAAGAAGAATCACGTTAGATCTTATGAATTGGTACTCAATTGTCCACTATTTGAGTATGAGTCTTAGCTTATTGATTCTAAGTTAACATTTTTCCCTAAGCTTAGATTTGATTTTGTTTAAGATTTATAGAATTGTAATTTTCACCACAGAAAAGATTCATTTTTAGTCAATATACTACAAACATGTATGATAATTAGATTAAACCCTTATTTATGACCAATCAAATATTGTATTAATTAGCCGATAGGCTATTCTGGGTGGGAAATCCCACTGGATTGTTGTCAGACGTCGAGATAATTAGCCGATAGGCTATTCTGGGTGGGGAAACATCTAGATTTGTTTGATGTCTGATTTTCTGATGCCAACTTTTGGGTACTCCGATGTCCTCGTACGTTTTCCCGGAGCATTCACGGTCAGCAGGCATGGTTGGGAGCCTGCATTCGCCGTTTTTTACCATTCTTAGGGGCTCCGTGCGTAGACTATAATTTACTCAACCACCAAATCTTGGTTGGACCTAATAAATGAAGCAACCTTAAGATGGGCTTCATGTTGATACAAGGCACATGCATGGAATTTTCGCGTCCAACTGAGTTGCTTCAGAGGTATTCTCTCGAGCTCCTTCTTGTTTTTGTTTTTAGTATATTCTCCAAGTATTCTCTTACCTGCTACTTCATCTCGTTTTCTCTTTCAGGTCTGTGTGGCGAACTAGAAGGAGTTCGACGACTACACATCCAGCCGAGTGGTTCGTTTCAGGTATCCCATTATTCCCCTTTTCCTCGAACAAATACGCCCTCACCCAGCCTATATAAAGGGGCAAATAGAAATATGAGTTAAAAAATCAAACTATCTAAAAAATACATGTTAAATCAAACTATCTAGAAATTGTTTTTCAGCTTTACCAATACATTTCTTTATGTTTCTGAAAAAATGTGGCAGTAGAAGTTGATCAAATATTCTAACTATCTGGAAATTGTTAAATCAATATTCTAAAAAATACATGTTAAATCAAACTATCTGGAAGTAGAAGTATGGAAAATATTCTAAAAAATACATGTTAAATCAAACTATCTGGAAATTGTTTTTCAGCTTTACCATTACATTTCTTTCTGTTTTTAAAAAAGTGTGGCAGTAGAAGTTGATCAAATCGAAATACACCATATTCTTATGTGTGCGTTAATGGGTGAGTGAATGAGAGCTATGTGTGATTTGTTGAACATCTACTTTTTGGGAGGTGCTCTGTACAAATTTCTCAGCCACCCTCTGTAAGCTTCCATGTTTTGCATACCTATCTACCAGGCAGAGAGGACAGAGATAAAGGTTGTAGAGCTTGGTGTTACCCCTGTCGAGTGCATTTGCTTGAAAGTTTCAAAAGCCTTCACAACAAATCCATTGTGTGCATACCCTGCGGCACTGGGATCTCACCGTTTCTGCCTCCACAACCGTAGATGAAGAGCCTACCTGCCATCCTCTGCAGTGCGCCTTCCCTTTGTAGCTCCCTCCAAAACCTATGGTTGAAGAAGTGGAGAATGGTAGAGAATGGCGCTTGGGCTTAGGGATCTTTTGAGCTTCGGGTGAATTAATTAGGGCTTTCCAAATGGGTGCGAGTAGTTAACCCGTCAAGAGTGAATTTTTTGGGTGGTGCCACATATGGTGGTTGGGGAGGACAGTTGTCTTTTGCATTGAACTCACGGTGTAAAATTCATAGCATATATAGTGTAGAGTTCAATTATTATTATTTACTGTTTTTTTTGAAAGGTTTTACATTTCAGTTTCTCGTAGTTTTCGTCAATCATTTTTTAATTGTAATTTTAGTACTGTCTAATATGGAAAAAAATATTTTATTTCTAATGAATTATGGATTATAGACCATCACGATAATTCATAATATATATAATTAAGGTCTTATACGCTTCAAAATATTTGCTGAGTTATTTAATTAATTTAGTTTTTTAAATCAATACTTAAAAAAAGATACACATTTGTTCAATGATAATTAATGTAGAATAGAATTTGTATTCTAATTTGAGCAATTTTAAATTTTGTTATAAGAATTAAACTTATTAAATAAAAAATAAAACATAGTGGATATATTTTTAATTTTAAGACATAAAATATTTATAAATAAATAAAGTGTTCTTAAGTCAAAAAGATAAAATAATTACAGGTTGAGGTTCTCAGTAGGAGAATTCAAGAAGAAGGAGAAAATGGTAGTTGGAAATAATAATGTTGATCTTTAAGTTTGGAGATAGGACACATTTTTGTTAAAATTGGGTGTATAGAGGAAGTTGATATTTCTCACTTATAAAAAAATGGTACTGCATATAACAAGAGGAATATTGTTAGTTATGGTAAAACAATCAAATATTATACTTAAAAAGTGCTACATTCTTATATTAAAAGTATAATAACTAACTCATATACAAATAAGTCAATAGGTAATGGCAAACGTCCACCCACCTGCAGATATTATCACCATCTCCAGCAACTCCTCTGAGGGGGATGTTACAGAACCAAAGCTTGATTTTTCTCCTTTGTCGCCATCAGAGTCAGCTTCGATTTTTTGGGGTGGGATGTACTAGAGAAATATTGTAGTTTTTGTAGAGAACATCGTGCGAGGCTATCACAATGCTATTGAAGATGCTAAGTAGACATGTGATGATGCATGCCACGTGCAAAACTATGACATCGAAATGGTGCAACAGGTGGTCCAAAAATTTCATACAACATATATTGTTTTGGATGCAACTGTGATTTTCTCCGAGCATTAAAATATGTCGCACTTTACAACATGGAAAATTCAGCTAGGGGGTAAGTGCACAAAGATGGTTCCCAAAAAGGGGACTTAAGTGGACAACTGTTTTCTGAAATCAGGAAATACTGACCTTGGACGTGAAATTAAGGATAGTTACACTCAAAATTTTGAGATGGAACAAAAACAAGGATCGAAGTGCTCCGAGTCTAATTTCTTAAGTACTAATTTATTTTTAAAATGGTTGATATTAAGGGGTTCAAAGAGGGATGTACACAAATTAGTGCTGTTTTTGTCAGAAAAACATAACATATCAACTCTTGTACGACCCTCGTACGGTGATTTTTTTTTAGTATTTTTAAAATCGCAATAGTCAGAAGTTAGCTAGCAGTATGTAATTGATACACGATTTTTCTGATAATTTTTTAATGAATATTTGATTTTTTACTAATTTTTGAAGTGGACATTTCTTGAAAAAAGAATTTTGGCCGTGCTACCCCTACAAATTTTGGAAACTAATTGATTTTTTTTTTTTTTTAAATTTGTAGAATGGAGTCTAGTTTATAAAAATGTAATTTATTTGAAAATTTGATGAACGGTTAATTTACAACGAAAAAAATACCAAACACTGTTTTTTGGCAAAAAAAAGACATACAAATAAAATAAATTATGGATGAAAGGCTTAACATTTTCAGAAAGTGAAAAAAATTACATCGTTGGATAGCTAAGAGAGAACCCAGCATTACCCATGTGTTCGATTTTTTCGATATTGAACCACGTGCAATCCTAACGGTGAGCACGAACTCGATTATGTGAAATATGGTAGATTTTTTAAAAACATGTCTCTGGTCGTTGGGAATGCCTTCCAAGCCTTTGGGTTGGTATTCCAAGGAAAATACCAAGCCTAAGGCTCGAGAATTCCCAAAGCAAGATATAACGCGGGCATGCTATAATGCGCTCACGTTATATTTCAGTTTTGGCATTGTTTTTGCTTCTGCGGGAAACATGTCAACTAAGACATAACACGAGCACCCTATAACACACTTGCGTTATGTACTCCTTTATGTTAAATGCCAATATATTGAATGTATGCTGATATATTTATATGTTTGTATGTACATGTATGCTTGTATGTCATGTATGCATGCTTGTATGAATGTACGTATGCTTGTATGTATCAATGCATATATATTGTATGTATGTATGTAATATTATATCTACACATGTATGTATGTATTTACGTATGTATTTAAAGGGAGGGAGAATTTAGAGAGAGAGAGTTTGGAGAGATGGAGAGGGGGTGGAAGTGAGAGTTTAAGAGAGAGGTAGTGGGAGAGAAGGGGCTTGAGTGAGAGGGACTTATTTAGGTAGGGTGGGAGGGATAGAGGGAGGGAGAGAGAGAGTGGGAGAGAGAGATAATTGAGAGAGGAGAGAGAGAGAGATAGAGAGAAAAAGAGAGTTATGTAGGTAGGATGCCAAAGGGAGAGACTTGAGAGTGTGAGGGGGTGAGAGGGAGAGACTTGAGAGATAGGTAGTGAGAGGGAGTGTGAGAGAGAGAGGGAGTGGGAGAGAGAGGGAGTGAGAGTGAGAGACTTGAGAGAGGGAGAGGGTGTGGGAGGGAGTGACCTGATAGAGGTAGACAAAGAGGGGGGTGGATTGAGAGGGACTTATCTAGGTAGGGTGGAAGGGATAGATAAAGAGAGGGGAGAGAGACATAGAGAGAGTTACTTAGGTAGGTTGCCAGAGGGAGAGACCTGAGAGAGAGGGGGGTGGGACGGAGATACATGAGAGAGAGGGAGAGAGAGGGAGTGGGATAGAGTGGGAGGGACATAAAGAGAGATGGATAGAGGGAGTGAGAGAGGGTGGTAGGGATTGATTGAACGAGAGGTACATAGAAAGAGGGAGATAGTAGATAGAGACAATTAGAGAGGGTAGGAGGGAGGGAGGGAGAGGTGATAAGTATATATAGAGAGAAAGTGATAGGTGATAGGGGGTTAGGGTGGAGGACCTATAGGGTTGATGCTTTCTAGGGTA
>CM021103.1:326592844-326686068 GCA_007115665.2 Sequoiadendron giganteum
ACATCACTGAGAGACCCCATTTCTCGGACCCATTTTTTTAAACAAGCCACTACATTGCTAATTTCACTGAATTGGCAAGCCAATGAGCCCACTAGCTTGACAATTCAGTGAAATTGGCAACCTAACTTGCCTAATCATTTCTTGGACCCATTTTTTCAAATAGGCCACTACATTTCCAATTTCACTAGATTGACAAGCCAATGGGCCCACTAGCTTGCCAATTTGGTGAAATTGACAAAGGCCACTACATTTCCAATTTCACTGGATTGACAAGCCAGTGGGCCCACTAGCTTGCCAATTTGGTGAAATTGACAACCTAACTTGTCCTGTTTGAAAAAATGGGTCCAAGAAATGGGGTCTCCTAGTGATTTACATCATGAGACCCCATTTTTTGGACCCATTTTTTCAAACAAGCCACTGCATTGCCAATTTCACCGAATTGGCAAGCCAGTGGGCCCACTAGCTTGGCAATTCGGTGAAATTAGCAACCTAACTTTCCTATTTGAAAAAATGGGTCCAAGAAATGGGGTCTCTCGGTGATGTAAATCACCGAGAGACCCCATTTCTTGGACCCATTTTTCAAACATGCCACTACATTCCCAATTTCACCGATTTGGAAAGCTAGGGTAGAGGGTTAAGGGTAGAGGGGAGAGAGATGCATGAGTGAGGAGGGAGGAGAGAGACTTGAGAGGAGAGAGGGTGTGATGAGATACTTGGAAAGAAAAGGAGAGAGGGAGGGAGTGGGAGAGAGATAAAGGGTAGAAGCTTTAAGGGTTTAAGGGTTTAAGGGTTAAGTGTTCAGGGTTTACAGTTAAGGGTAGAGGGTAGAGGATTAAGGGTTTAAGGGTAAAGGGTAGATGGTAGAGGATTAAGGGTAGAGAGGAGAGAGATAGATGGAGTAGGTGAGTGAGAGGGAGATACTTGAGAGAGGGAGATGGGTAGGAGAAAGATACTTGAGAGAGAGAGAGTGAGGGAGTGGGAGAGAGATAGAGGGTTTAAGGGTTAAGTGTTTAGGGTTTACGATTAAGGGTAGAGGGGAGAGAGATAGACGAAGTGACTAAGAGAGAGACATGAGAGAGGGAGAGGGGATAGGAGGGAAATGGTTGAGAGAGAGAGTGAGGGAGGGAGAGATATAGAGGGAGGAGGGTTAAGGCAGAGGGTAGATTTTAAGGGTTAAGGGTTGGCAGAGGTCATGGCTCATGATCAGTGTTTAATGGTTGGCGGCAGAGGGTAGAGGTGTTTAGGAGAGAGAGAGAGAGAGAGAGAGAGAGAGAGAGAGAGAGAGACCTGAGAGGGAGACAGCTAGGAGGGAAAGACTTGAGAGAGAGAGATGGAGGGAGTGGGAGAGAGATAGAGGGGGGGAAGGTTAAGGGTAGAGGGTAGATGGTTTAAGGGTTTAGGGATTAAGGATTTAGGGTTTAGGCTTAAGGTTATAAGGGAGAGAGATAGAGGGAGTGACTGAAGAGAGAGCCCTGAGAGAGGGAGAGGGTTGAGAGAGATAAAGGGAGGGAGGGAGTGGGAGAGAGATAGAGGGAGGGAGGGTTATGGGTATAGGGTAGAGGGTTTAGGGTTTAAGGGTAAGGGTTTAAGGTCTAGGGATAAGGGTAGAGGGATATTATTTTAAGGGTTAATGGTAGAGAATTAAGGGTTAAGGGTAGAGGGGAGAGAGATAGAGGGAGTGAGTGAGAGAGAGAGACCTAAGAGAGGAAGAGGTAGTAGGAGGGAGAGACTTGAGAGAGAGAGAGGGAGGGAGTGGGAGAGAGATAGAGGGAGGGAGGGTTAAGGGTAGAGGGTTTAGTGTTTAAGGGTTAAGGGTTTAGGGTTAAGGGTAGAGGGGACATAGATAGAGGGAGTGATTGAGAGAGTGAGATACCTAAGAGAGGGAGAGGGCAGGAGGAGATACGAGAGAGAGAGAGGGACAGGAGATAGAGGGTGAGGGTAGAGGGTTTTAAGGGTTAAGAGTTAAGGTAGAGGAGAGAGATAGGAGGAGGAGAGAGACTTGAGAGATGGAGAGGGGGTAGGAGGGAGAGACTTGAGAGAGGGAGGGGATATATAGAGACTCTCCCTCATACCCCCTCTCTCTCAAGACTCTCCCTCCTACCCCATCACCCTCTAAAGCCTATCTCACTCACTCACTCCCTCTATCTCTCCTCTCTACCCTTAACCCTAAACCCTTAAACCGTCTACCCTCTACCTCTCTCCCACTCCCTCCATATATATATCTCTCTCTATCTCTCTCTCAATTCTCTCCCTCCTACCCCCTCTCCCTCTCTTAGGTCTCTCTCTCTCTCTCACACACACACACTCCTATCTCTCTCCCCTCTACCCTCAACCCTTAACCCTTAAACCCTCTACCCTCTATGCTCTATCTCTCTACCACTCCCTCTCTCTCTCACAAATATATCTCTCATACCCCCTCTCCCTCTCTTAGGTCTCTCTCTCATAGTCACTCCCTCTATCTCTCTCCCCTCTACCCTTAACCCAAAACCCTAAACCCTTAATCCTTAACCCTTAAACACTAAACCCTTAAACCCTCTACCATCTATCCTTAACCCTTACTCCCTCTATCTCTCTCCCACTCCTTCCCTCTCTCTCTCTATCAAGTCTCTCCCTCTTACCCTCTCCCTCTCTCAAGTCTCTCTCTCACTAATTTCTATCTCTCTCCCACTCTCCTTCCTCCCTCTCTCTCAACCCTCTCCCTCCTACCCCCTCTCCCTCTCTTAGGTATCTCTCTCTCAATCACTCTCTCTATCTCTCTCCCCTCTAACCTTAAGCCTAAACAATAAACCCTTAAACTTTAAACCCTAAACCATTAAACCCTCTACCCTATACCATTAACGCTACCTCCCTCTACTTCTCTCCCACTCCCTTCCTCTCTCTCTCTCTCAAGTCTCTCCCTTCTACCTCCTCTCCCTCTCTCAAGTCTCTCTCTCTCAATCCCTCTATCTCTCTCCCCTCTACTCTAAACCCTCTACCCTATACCATTAACTCTTAAACCCTTAACTCTAAACCCTTAACCCTTAAACTCTCTACCCTCTACCCTCTACCCTTAACCCTCCCTCCCTCTATCTCTCTCCCACTCTATCAATATCTCCGTCAACCCTCTCCCTCCTCCCTCCTCTCCCTCTCTTATCTCTCTCTCTCTCTCTCTCTCTCTCTCAGTCACTCCCTCTATCTCTCTCCTCTCTACCCTTAACTATAAACCCTAAACCCTTAACCCTTAAAACCTAAACCCTTAAACCCTCTACACTCTAACCTTAACCCCCACTCCCTCTATCTCTCTCCCACTCCCTCCCTCTCTCTCTCAAGTCTCTCCATCCTACCCCTTCTCCCTCTCTCAAGTCTTTCCATCCTACCCCTTCTCCCTCTCTCAAGTCTCTCTCTCTCTCTCTCACTCACTCCCTCTATCTCTCTCCCCTCTACCCTTAACCCTCTACCTTATACATTGGATCTTCAACCCTCATCTATCTCTATCCCTCCCTCCTCTTCTCTACTTCTCTTTATCTCACTTCTCCCTCCATCCCTCCCTCTCTTCCCTAATCTCTTAACCCTATACCCTCAACCCTTAAACACTCAACCCTAAACCCTTAACCGTTAACCCTTAAACCCTTTACCCTCTACCCTCAACCCAATACCCTCTACCCTCAGCCCTTAAACCCTTAAACTAAAGTAAACTTTCTACTCTAATCCCTGAACCCTCAACCCTTAAATCCTCAACCCTCAACCCTCAACCTTCTACCCTCTACCATATACATTGGACCCTCAACCCTAATCCTTCAACCTATACCCTCAAACCTATACCTCAAACTACATTCCCAATTTCACCGAATTGGTAAGCTAGGGTAGAGGGTTTAAGGGTTAAGGGTAGAGGGTCGAGGGTTAGGGTTAGAGGAGAGAGAGATAGAAGGAGTGAGTGAGTGAGAGACTTGAGAGAGGGAGAGGGGGTAGGAGGGAGAGAATTGAGAGAGATAGAGGGTAGAGGGTTAAGAGTAGAGGGTTTTGGGTTTAAGGGTTTAGGGTTTAAGGGTTAAGGGTTTAGGGTAGAGGGTTATAGTTAGAGGGTAGAGAGATAGAAGGAGGGAGTGAGTGAGAGAATTGAGAGAGTGAGAGGGGGTAGGAGGGAGAGAATTGAGAGAGATAGAGGGTAGAGGGTTTCGGGTTTAAGGGTTTCAAGTTTAAGGGCTTAGGTTTTAAGGGTTAAGGGAAGATGGGAGATAGATAGAGGGAGTGAGTGAGAGAGAGACTTGATAGAGGGAGAGGGGGTAGGAGGGAGATACTTGATAGAGATAGAGTGTAGAGGGTTAAGAGTAGAGGGTTTGAGGGTTTAGGTTTAAGGGTTAAGGGTTTGTTAGGGCTATGGGTAGAGGAGAGAGATAGAGGAGGAGTGAGACCCGAGAGACCCGAGAGAGGAGAGGGAGTGGAGGTAGGAGACTTGAGAGAGATCGAGACCGAGAGAGAGAGGGATGAGTGGGAGAGAGATATAGGGTATAGATAGAGAGAGAGTTCTCTAGTTACGGTGGGAGGGAGACTTGAGAAGAGGGGGAGGGGTGGGAGGGAGAGACATGAGAGAGAGATATTTTTATCTACTTAGGGTTGGAGGGAGATACTTGAGAGAGGGGGAGGGGACCTAGGAGGGATAGAGTTGAAAGAGAGGTGGAGATGGAGAGAGAGGGGGGAGAGAGAGAGAGTTCTCTAGTTAGGGTGGGAGGGAGAGAGAGGGAGAGGGATATATAGGGAGTGGGAGATAGATAAAGAGAGAGATATGGAGAGATAGAGATGGAGAGAGACTGATGGGGTGTGAGGGAGAAACCAAAGAGTGTGTGTGTGTGTGTTCTCTAGTTAGCATGGGGAGAGAGACTTGAGAGAGGGGGAGGGGGTGGGAGGGATATACTTGAGAGAGACGAAGGGGGTGAGAGGGAGAGACTTGAGAGAAGGGGAGGGGTTGGGAGGGATAGAATTGAGAGAGAGGGAGGGGGGGAAGAATAGACCTGAGAGAGAGGGAGAGGCAGAGAGGGAGATAAAAGGAGGGAGAGACTTAAGAAAGGGAGAGAGAGACCTGAGAGAGAGAGAGTTCTCTAGTTAGGGTGGGAGGGAGAGACTTGAGAGAGGGAGAGGGGCTGAGAGAGGGAGAGGGGTGGGCACAGAGACCCAAGATAGGGCCAAGAGGAAGAGAGATTCTCTAGTTAGGTGGGAGGGAGAGACCTGAGAGGGGAGAGGGGTCAGAGGATAACCAGGAGAGGAGGAGAGGAGACAAAGAGGTGATGATGAGACCTTAGAGATATATAGAGAGAGTGTGTGTGTTCTCTATTTAGGGTGGGAGGGATATAGTTGAGAAGAGGGGAAGGGGGTGGGAGGGAGAGAGAGAGAGAGAGAGAGAGAGTTCTCTTGTTAGGGTGGGAGGGCGAGCCCTGAGAGAGGGAGAGGGGACCTAGGAGGGAGAGACCTAAGAGAGAGAGAGGGGGAGTGAGATATATACCTAAGCGAGAGAGAGGGGTGGGAGGGATAAAAGGATGGATAGACTTGAGATAGAGGGGGAGAGAGAGGGGGTTGGACCTAAAGCCTAAACCATAAACCATAAAGCCTAAAGCCTAAAGCGTAAACCATAAATCCTAAACCAAAGAGAGAGAGATGGGGGAGGGAGAGTGTGTGTGAGAGAGATAAACACAAAGGGAAGGAGGAAGGTTGGGAGATTAAGAGAGAGGGAAAGAGGGAGAGGGAGAGTGAGAGGGAATGAGGGAGTGAGAGGTAGAGATGGAGAGAGGTAGAGAGAATTATATAGGGAAGGAGAGATAGAGAGGGGGGAGGAGGGAGGGAGAGATAGAAGTAGAGAGGGGAGGAGGGAGGGATAGAGGGAGAGAAGTGTGATAAAGAGAATGAGAGAGAGAGAGGAGGGAAGGAGGAAGGTAGAGATATTGAGAGAGAGAGGATGGAGGGTGAGAGATAGGTAGAGAGGGATAGGTTAGATAGAGAGAAGTAGAGAGGGAAGGTGGTTGGGATGAAGGAAGAGAGAGAAAGGAGGGAGGGAGAGAGAGAGGTAGAGAGGGATAGGTTAGATATATTGAAGTAGAGAGGGAAGGTGGGTTGGAGGAAGGAAGAGAGAGAGGGGGGAGATAAAGAAAATTAGAGGGAAGGAGGGAAGGAGGGATGGATGGAGGGGGAGAGAGAGGCTAGATAGATAGAAGTATAGAGGGAAGGAGAGAGTGTGAGAGAGAGGTCTAGAGCATAAGGGATAAAAAATTAGTGAGATAGAGAGAGAAAGATGATACAACTTGTTGATTACTGAAATTTGACACGCTGATTACTGAAATTTGACTAAGTCTGAAATTTTTGAGATCTTCCAAAAACTAGAATTTGCATTGTAACTCCTAGAGATATGAAACCACTCTCAAACATCCTACCTATATACATGAAATATAAATTAAATTATAAGAAAGTAAACGTCCATATGTAAATGTCAACTTATACTTAAATGTTTATTTCATGTATATAGTTTCCCTAAAAGATAACAAGAAGAAAGAGACAAGAAAAAGAGAAGAAAAAAAATTTCAATGTAGACCAAAACGCGAGCGGGTTATAACGTGCTCACGTTTTGGAAATGTTTTTTTGATTTCAATAAATGCACAATTTTTGAACTCAAAATGTGTGCATTTTTTGAAATTTAAACCATAACGTGAGCGCATTATGGCTTGGTAATGACCGATCCTAGGCTTGGTCATTACCAAGCCATAATGCGAGCGCGTTTTTGCTATTTCGGGATGAAAAATTAAATTGTCCAAAAAATTGCTACCCATTTCCATGCACCTGCCCTAGGCTTAAGGAAGATTTCCTAAATCTCCTTTCAGACATACAATAGAATGTAAATAGCTTGCTCTAAATTTCTACTTGTTTTTTGCGGTGTTGGGGAAGATGGTTTCCCTTGTGAAACAAACTGAAGCCATCATACATAACGAAAACAACTAATTATGGTCATCAAATACCTTCTTTTTGGCTTGCTTGCTAGGGTGTGATATCCTTTGTATAGTCTACCACAAGATATGCTATGGTGGGAAGAATGTACAACTCCTCCTTATCTGCTACTTCGTCTTTTGGTCCCTTCCATTGTAAAAATTCATCAAAAAATATTATATTTTGCTTGATATTTCTAAGTATGTTTTCCTATGCATTGAATTTCCTCTACCTTTCACCTATTATAATCAAAAGTGTATAAATGTACCTTTCAACTACAAAAATAAACACTATACACATGTCATGTACACAATTGCTCAAAATGAGTATAGCCCAAAATGAATTACATATAGAGTACCTATTTTCCTTTGTTCGCTTCCCACAATGAAGTGGAGGTTAATAAATAGTGTTCAAAATTTGATTGGCTTACTCTACTATATATTGCAACTGTTTGGTGTATTTTGATAGAAAGGTCCCTTTTTTCCCCGACTCTACCCCACAATTCCTTATATCCAATACACTTTTGCAGGGTTGTCTGCTTGGACCACACCATGGAAAGCTTATGAACCACAAATGTAATCAGATTGATGCATGAAGGAGATGTGGCTTTGGAACCCCATGTCCAAGTCATAGCAATCTCGAGTTTTGGAATTGAACATGTGCGTACCAAATGATATAGGCTAAACATCTTCGATGGTGTGCACAGGCACAAGGTGTCATTGCCGTCCAGGTACAACGACAACATAGATTCTAGCAAGATCCTGCCTAGCTCCATAGTACACCTGAAACGTTACAGTTGACCCCAAAAAACTAGCACACAGTATGATTGTATATTCATTACTCTTTTACATAAAATAAATGAGCCTTACATTCCACTTACATAGTGTTGCTTATACTTACTGTCATGATAATTATTTAGGTGGATTGTTATTGTCGACCTTGACATTGTTCTCACAATGCACGCTATAGTTGGGGACCCAATTTTCCTATGTCCAGAAGTTCCTGAACAACTTGATCAATCAACAAAAAAATCCTTTGGTTCACCTTCAACTTCAAATAACCCTTGTCTTCCTAGAAGGTTAGCCCCCAAACATCTGCTATTTGGTATCAATCCAAACCAAGGAAAGGACGCCCCATTGGCAATCACCCCTATCAAAAACTTGAACCCATTCCAACCAAGGTGGACCGTCAAAGGTCATGTAACTATAAAGAACAAAATATGTACAGGTACAACACATACAAAGGAAGTGGTCACCTCTTTACCTTCGATATTATAGATTGTGAAGGAATAGAGAAATGTGTGACATGTTTTAATGAAGCAGCAACCATCCATTACGAAAAAATCGCTACTGGAGCAACATACACATTATCTGGAGGATCAATACATCCTACTAATAGACTGTATAAAAAACTTAATAGTGGCTGGAAATTTTTCTACAGGCTGATTCAAGGATTACCCTCTATGGAGATGACCAATCCATCCCGAAAGACCATTAATCATTCACACCACTCAATGAACTTTTAAGCAAAAGCACTGGCTCGAACATTGATGCCATTGGGTACAACCATGCTCCACAGTCAGAGGAAGAGATGGGACAGAGGTTGCAAGGCGTACTATAACGATAGTGGACATCACCAACACAACTATAGATGTTACTTTATGGGGACCATCAGCTGAAAAAGAGGGTTCACAATTCCAAGAGCAGTACCTCCTACATGAATCAACAACTCTTGCTATTAGAAATGGGCATGTCTCTGAATTCAATGGCAAGGTGATTAGCACCTCTTCCATTGCAAAAATATGGATAGACCCTGAAATAGAGGAGGCAGAGCAAATTAAAACTTGGTTCAAAGAAAATGACATTGGCATTCAGTATTCGTCTACTAACTTCTTGCGGACGCCTCCACTTCCTAGAAGAATGACGATCAATGACATGCAACAAGAAGCTCTAAATACAACACAACCTCTACAATGCATACTATTAGCAACAACCCGGTTCATAAAAATGGACTCATTCTGCTATCCAGCCTGCCCTTCTCGAGCAAACAACAAGCCTTGCAAAAAAAGACTATCACAGACAGATGATGGAAAGTGGTTCTGTGCAAAATGTAATGCAATACTTGCCAAATGTGACTAGAGGTATAGACTCCAAGTCAAGTTGCAGGACCACACATATATGATATGGGAAATCGCATTTGATGAAGGGGCAACAAAACTATTGGGCATGCCTGCAGACAAATTGTACAACCTACAATTTGATCAAACTACTGAACGAACTATCGAGGAGGTGATTAGAGATGTATTGAACATGCAATACCTTTTCGCATTTCGCTGTAATGTTGACATGTACAATGGTGAACAACGTTTGCAAGCAACTATTGCCAAGGTGGAACAACTGGATTACATTGCAGAAAGTAGCTTCTTGGTCAAGACTATCCAAGAAATGAGTCATGAAAAGGTTGCTCCCTTTGTGGACTACGCCGACACACTAGATATGTAGGTTCAGAGCATTGAAACTTCTTAAGCGTACTATGAACCCTAATATACTTGCCATGTTCTAATTACAAGTGTAGTATGTAAATCTCTTCGACTAGAGAAAAATATGTAAATCATGACTTAATTTGGAAAATATGTGCCAAAAAAAATCATGTTCTATATAGCTATTTTATAGATGTTTTAATATGGAAAAGATCATGTTCATAGCGTTACATGGATAGACATATGTATACTCTTATGATTCTTCCTTTCTTTACCCAACTCTTCACGCTACACATAAATTGCACGCTTCTTTGCCACACTTACAAATGATTGCTGTAATAATATACATATATGTTTTCTTTTGCATCTACATATGCAAATTTGACTTCTTCCATCAACTTGTGTTCCATGGTTATTACTAATTATGCCTAGAATTTACATGCTACAAATGATACTTGTGACCCACTAAGGAATACCATGGAATGAAGCTAACCCCAAAACTGTCTCGATAATACCCATAGTGTTGGGTAGCTGAAGACAAATCCCACTTACAATGGCATGGGCTATTACCATACATATATCCCAAGGCCTAACACTAAATAAAGCAACAATCGACATTGGAAAAACAGAAAGGCAAGGACTAACATTTACAACTATCTCTAGAGTAAAATCATTGGACGGACTTCACATCCAGCCAACGTTCACTTTCGAAAGATACTCCAAAATGCATAACAATCCATACACAATTTTAAGGAGAGAAGAGGAAGCTCGATTACAACAATTTTCTCCAACAAGTGTAGGTACACACCTCTTATCCCTTTCTCCTTGATATCTCTCCCTACTATTGTCAGATCATCATTTCCACATTAAATACAAATTCCTATTTTGCAGATACTTGCTATAGACCATGACAAAATCAAGCGTGAAGCATACATATCAATCAAAGTCATTGGCGTCATCAACAACTTCTGCATATTCAACTTCTTAAGGTAATTTTGTTCATACATTGGCAAATAAAAATTCTACTAATAGTAGTTCCATAAATTAAATACGTACAAACCATTATACAAGTCAACAAAAAAAACACTACATCTAACCATTCCATTGCTTTTGTTTTATAGGGCTTGAAGACAAATGGCATATACCATAGAACCTCAACGTCAATAACCAACAATCATATTGTTAGCAATTGATGTGTCATGTGTCATAAAATAGTTTTTAATGCGTCATTGTATCTCTTCACTTTCCAATTCTTCTATGTCATAAAATAGTTTTTGCCAATTGACTTCTCCAAAAAAATATTAAACTTACGCAAAGCAATTGACATTTTTCTTGCAATTTCTCCCCCCTGCCATTCAATGCTTTGCCATATTATATTGTGCTATCGGCGTAACCATTGCACCTCATTGAGATGCAAGCGCTAGTAATATATAAATTCAAAACTTTTATGTCTACGAGGTGTATATTGATATTTTTGAAAACTTCAGATTTTATTAAGAAACAATCTATAACAATTTCTACGACTTCATTTTACTATTGCATTTTTGTAAATTTTAATTAAAATGCCTTTTACTTTTTTATTGCAATATATTATAAATTTCTAACTACAAATAATTTTTTCTTTACATATTGACTTTTATGATTTTTTATTTAAAATTTTCATTAAAATAATATTTTATATAAATTATAAAATAGTTTTTAGAATCACAATTTTTAAAAATAATAGTTGTTTATAAATTTATGTTGGTTTTATTTGTCTCTCTCACACAATTATTTAGTTATTAAAAAACAAATAGTATTTATATTGCAATTTATTTGGCTATGAAATAAATTCTTAAATATATTTTTATTTAAATTTTGTTTTGAAATTAATATATTAAAATTAAATTTTATTTTACTTTATTTTTCTTTATTTTATTAATTAAATAATTTAGTATGAATTATGTTAATTGAAATTTTTACTTATAGATTTATAATTATAATTATTTGATTTTATATTAATAAATCAATATATACTCTTTTAATGGTTTAAACTTTTTTGAAACAATTAATTTTGAAACATCAATTTATTTATTTTTTGATATATTAAAATCGTCTTTTGATGAAATTTAAACATCAAAAATTTATTGATTATTAAATTTATTATATTATTAATGACTTATAAATTAATTAAATTTAAAATTCTAAAGAACCTAAATAATTCTTCAATAAAAATTATTTTTAACACTAGAAAATAATTCTTAAATATGTTTTATTTTTCCTTAAATTTCCATTTTTGAGTTTTATTTTCCAAACTTTCAATTGACCCACTCTGGCCATTGCAGCTACAAAGCTCGGCTGGTAAAGACAGTTGTGAACGACCTCATCAAAACATTGGACAGAGTGTCGTTACATGTTGCCGAGCATCCAGTGGGAATGGAGAGCGTGAAGAATATTCTCATTCAGAAATTAAATCTCAGTGCAGTGGATGGGGTGCTTAAACTTGGAATATGGGGTATTGGCAAGACCACAGTTGCCAAGGCCCTCTACAATTAGGTTTATGCTGAAAGCTGCTTCATTTGTGTTTAATGTCCACGACTCTGCTGCAGACCTTACAAAATTGGAGAAAAAAATTCTCCAAGAGTTAACTAAATATGATGGACAAGTGCAGAGTGTTGCCAAGGGCATATCTTTGTTCAGAGATCGTCTGGGAGGAAAGCGTGTCCTGCTAATTTTGGATGCTGTTGTACAGTTGAAAGCTTTGGTTGGAGATTGGCTGGCCCCTCAGAGCAAAGTTATTATAACTTCCAGAGACAAACATATTGTCAATGTTGCTCGGGCTGAGTGTATCCATGAGATGAGTGGATTGGAGATAGATGAAGGCCTCCAGTTATTCAGTTGGCATGCCTTTCTCAGACCATCTCCAACTCTCACTTACCAAGATCTGTCCAAAAGAATAGTGGAAGCCTATAAGGGGCATCCTCTTTCATTGGAAGTGATTGGATCCTTCGTCTATGATAAGCAGGATAACAGAGGTTGCTGGGAAGAAGCTCTTCTCAACATTACTTCCAACCCAGACATTTACGACAAGCTCTGCATTAGTTATAGTGCTCTTACTAATGATGAAAAATAAATATTTATTGACATTGCTTGTTTCTTCATTCTAGAGCACAAAAGATTTCCCATTGTTTTCTGGAAATCTTTGTATGAGAAGGTAGACACTGCCTTATTTCGAAGAAGTTACTGATAAAGATTGATGATAAAGGTGTATTTGATATGCATGATCATTTGAGAGATATGGGGTGCACCATTGCTCAAAAAAAAAAAGTGGGTACCTGAGTATGGGAAGCTGCCATTTGAGCATCATATCCAACAACATCACTCATCTTCGACTCAGTGGAAGCAATCCACAAAGGCTCGAGTTACTGTACATGCCCGGTCTTTGCTATCTTTGTTTGCAGGATGTGGGTATTGGAGGCATGCCAAAAGACACACTGGCCATGCTTCCTCCAAGTTTAATATGGTTAAGGCTTGAATATTGTGAGCATGCCACTGGTATGAATAGAGTTAAGAAGAAACCAGGTCACTCCAGATTTGTAGGTAACATTTGGCAATTGAAGATTGTGCGAATATCATCCTACGACGTCGTTCAAAGCCATTATATCTCCTCCCTGTTTTCACTTACAAATATATAACTGCAACACTTGGATTTAAGAGGGTGTATGAACTTGGATAACCTCCCTGATACCATTGGCAACTTATCACAGCTGCAGCACTTTAAATTTAAGTTCTGACAAATTCAATAACCTCCCTGATACTATTGGCAACTTATCACAGCTTTAAATTTAAGTTCTGAAAAATTCAATAACCTCCCTGATACTATTGGCAACTTATCACAGCTGCAACACTTGAATTTAAGTTGCTGTTGGAACTTGAATAACCTCCCTGATACCATTGGCAACTTATTACAGCTGCACCACTTGGATTTAAGTTCTGAAAATTTCAATAACCTCCCTAATACTATTGGCAACTTATTACAACTGCAACACTTGAACTTAAGTTGCTGTTGGAACTTGAATAACCTCCCTAATACCATTGGTAACTTATCAGAGCTGCAACACTTGAATTTAAGTGATTGTATGAACTTGAATAACCTCCCTGATACCATTGGCAACTTATCAGAGCTGCAACATTTGAATTTAAGTGATTGTATGAACTTGAATAACCTCCCTGATACCATTGACAACTTATCAGAGCTGCAACACTTGAATTTAAGTTGCTGTTGGAACTTGAATAACCTCCCTGATACCATTGGCAATTTATCAGAGCTGCAACACTTGAATTTAAGTGATTGTATGAACTTGAATAACCTCCCTGATACCATTGGAAATTTATCAGTGTTAGAATATAAAGTCAATTAGGACTCTAATTTTGTATGTCATACAAGCTGTCTTCAATTAGGACTCTACTCCTATATGTGTCATACATGTAGTTGAGTGAGTCATATTGTGTTGACTTAGTAAATTATTAAGTGAGTCATATTGTGTTGACTTAGTAAATTATTAAGTGTTTCATAGTAGAATCAAATTGGACTCTATATGTGTCAATCTTGTAGATGATTGAGAGCCACATATAGGCTTAGTCAATAATATGACTATAGTGGTGGCATTGGAAGGATTAGAGGTGGAAAATTTAACTTAATTATAGCATTAAGTTTCTCAAATTTGTATATAAATAGAGGAGCATTCCCTCATTTGCAAGTAGTAGAAAGAAGGCTAAAAGCTAGAATAGTTTTGACAGGTATTCTTTCCCTCTTTTTGAAGAAGGGGCTAGATCTCATTTGAGGTTGTTGTAACTCTATATTTTGCCCATGGTTTTTTCTTGTATAATTTTACCATGTTTTTCCACATAAATCTGAGTGTTATGCAACTTTATTCTTCTCTACAATTTTCTACACTTGTATATTTTTTAATACAATTGGTATCAGAGCATAGGTTATTTGTGTAGAAGTTGTTTAATTGGAGAGGTGAGCAATGGCAGGAACTACTGTTACTAGATTTGAGGTGCATAAGTTTGATGGTTCTAATTTTTCTCTATGGAAGCTTAAGATTCAAGCTTTACTAGTGAAGGATGGATGTGACAAAGCTCTTAAAGGAGTAGCATCTAAACCTGCAAATATGAGCACATCGGATTGGAATACCATGGATAGCATGGCTAGAGAAACAATATAGTTATCTTTAGTAGATTCAATTCTATTCAATGTTGCAGAAGAGAAATCTGCTCATAACTTACAGAATAGACTTGCAAAGCTGTATGAGACAAATTCATTGGCAAACAAAATTTTTCTACGAAGACAATTGTATAATTTGAGGATGCGTGACAATTCATCTGTCATTGATCATCTCAATGATTTCAACACACTGACAAGCAAGTTGATTTTAGTGGGTGTGAAAATTGATGAAGAAGGTAAGGCAACAATATTACTATGCTCCTTGCCAGATAGTTGGGATCAGTTGGTTATGGCTCTCAGTAATTCTGCACCGAGTGGGAAGATCATCTTTGAAGATGTGGTGGATTTTTTAATCTTTTAAGATTCAAGGCGGAAGACATCTCAAGGATCCTCTTCAAGTGAAGCCCTTTTTGCAAGAGGTAGAACTCAGGAAAGAGAAAATACTGAGCGTGGACAAATCAGGTCCAAATCCAAGGGGCGGAAAAAGGTAAAGTGTTGGAACTGTGGCAAAAGTGGGCATGTCAAGAAGGATTGTAGGTTGCCAAAAACAACCAAGGAGAATCCTAGTACACCAGCATCCGAGGCAAACACTGTTGAAGTTCAGACACCATTGGAAGATGGAGAGGTATTAGCTGCTAATCTGAGAAGCTCTTTACTTCAAGTTTGGATTCTTGACTCTGGTGCCTCCTTTCATATGACACCACTCAAAGACTGGTTTTCTAGTTATCGGTCTTGTGTTGGTGGTATGGTTTACATGGGAAATGACAACCCATGTGAAGCTGTTGGTGAACGAGAGGTAAGAATCAAGATGTTTGATGGAGTAGTGAGAACTATTCAGCATGTTAGGCATGTACCTAGTTTAAAGAAAAAATAACTTTCACTTGGAGTGTTTGATGAACAAGGTTACATTTCAGTGGTGAAAATAATTGTCTCAAGGTAACAAAGGGAGTTTTGGTTGTGCTGAAGGGAGAAAAAGTTGGCAATATTTATAGGTTGGTTGGACAAACTAGCATTGGAGAGGCTATTGTGGTATTTGATGCAGAGATGGACTCATTATCAACCTGGCATCAAATGCTAGGCCGCATGAGTGAACGAGGTCTCAAGGTACTACTATATAAAAATCTTCTCCCAGGTGCAAAATCTAAAGATTCGGGTTTTTGTGAACATTGTTTGTTCGAGAAATAAAATAGACCGATTTTTTCTAGAAGTACTACTAGAAGCAAAGATGTATTAGATTTAATTCATTCAGATACTTGGGAAGATCCTGTAACATCTATTGGAGGTGTTGGAACTGTAGAATTTTGAAAAAAAATCTTATTGGTGATTCATGCTCACTAGTGTCCCAAGGAGTCCTAAATTTTTCTTCATATAGCATACTTACCAAGGTCCAGGTCAATTTTTATCATATAATCACATAAATTTTATCTAACCTTGAAAATTTTGATATATGGAACATATTGGCATAAGATGATGCAGGTCTCATCGATACTAATGCGTATTTCCTTCAGTATATCGACAAGAAACTAGTTGTGTTATGCCGATGAGGACATATGTCGGGAGTACATGGGTTCACAGTTTCTATCGGCAGGACAATGGCTATCGACATGATGGTATGAGGTCATATCGAGCTCATATTTATCCCACCGATTGGAGCATAAGAACATGTATCGGCCAAACTAGAGTCATCAGAGTGAGGTTCCAAAAGACAACCCGAGACCTTCACCGGTCTTGCCAATAAAGCAAAGGAAGAATTATTTGATGAGACAATTGATGCCAAGAAGAGTTTGGGGAGTCTTACCGACCTCTCATGCTATACCGACAAGATTGGGCGTGAAAATATGTATGGATCTAAAATTGTCGGGGAGACAATGTGTGTGGTCTCGCCGAAGAAAAGATGTATCACTAAGATAAACCTCAGCAGGGAGATCTAAGGAAGGTCACTACGAGTATTTTTTCATTGACAAGACAATTACTTTGCCTCAACGACTTGAGTTGACAAAAAGGAATATCTCGGTGAGACAAAGAACCTTCAGAATGAAGCAAAGAATTGTTGGCCCGATTCGTTAAGTTATGACGATAGGTTTGCTTCGGTGGGAGTAATGGCGACATTTAAAAATTAAAAGTGAAATAGTCGGGGAGACTTGTGGTGTTGGGGGAGTTGCAAGATGTCTTAGCGGATATGTGAATGTTGAACAGAGGGATCAACAAAGATTTAAAATGTCCTATCGATATATTACATGATGTGACAATGAGAATTTCAAAGAGCCTGCTTCATTCATGTCATAGCCAAGACATTAATGGCACCATGAAAAAATAAAAGATATTACGAATCTAGGTGAATTTAATCAAAGGCATTTTTTCATGGAATTAGCAGCAAGGAAGAGGAGAAGAATGAGTAGAGGATTGGGGCGTTCATTCAACTTGGAATTTTAGGTGAAATACAATAAGTTCCTCATCCCTTGAATATTGTAAATTTCAAAGAATGGAAAGTGCTGGTCTAGAGAAATCAAAAGGTAGAAAACATGGGGAGAGTAGTCAATCAAAAGGAAAAAAGCAGAAAACCGAAATTCAGTAGGAGGGCACTGTGCGAAAATTGAACCAGGATCTCATAGACCAAATACCTGGTTATGGACCTAAGGCCAGACACTTTGCACAACTTAGGGATGAAGTAGATAAATTAGACAATAAATGCAAATTCATTGGAGATATTTGGACCATAATTAGAGGCTATGAACTTTTCAGTTTCCATTACTACCAAAGGAATCGTTTTGAGCTAGTATGTAACCCATGTAAGCTCACTTTAGGTAAACTAGTTTGCCCTAATGTCTTTGTTGATGTCGAAGTGGTGAAATTATTGGCTAGTCATTATAATCCGAAATATAGGGCCATATATGATCTATCTAGGAATCCATTAATACATTTTTCAAAAAATGCAATAAGCGAGGTTTTCAAATTAGAAGGAATGTGCAATGAAAAAATTGTAAGTGAAGAGCTCGAAAGCGAATTTAGAAGGATGGACACCATTTATAGGGGTTGGAGATTGCCCCTGCACAGAATTAGGCATGGTGGCAAACCGATTCCAATGGAGGACAATGAGGGACCACCATTTCATGTGGACCTTTTCGAACCTTATATGAAGTACACCTATTTTTCAGTGGGATAGGTAATGTGAATGGAGGTTCCAGAGTATATGGAAATTGTGCCTATGGTGATTGCAACATATATTCAATATCATAACTCTAGGCCTTTGGATCATGCTTCATATGTGTTTAAAGAACTTGACGCTGGGTTGATGACAATAAAAAATGGAGCCTCTGTCCTACACCTCTGGAATTATTCATTATTGATGCACTTGGTGCTATACTTTAGACAAGAATTAGGGTTGTGGCCCTAGGAGCTAAGAGTTTCACAATTTGATAAAGAAGGCAGGCCATTGCCTATTCAGTCATGGATTGTTGTTTGGGATACAGGTTTGCTAATTCCAGTTTTGTAAACTTTGAGGAATATTTTGTAAAACCCTTGTTTAAATTCTACAATCATCCATGTGATTATTCCTTGTCTGATGAGATAAAAAGGTTTATTAGACCTAAATATTTTAACGGACCAATCAACCACAATTGGGGTGATTGTTATTGTCTAGAGAACGCGACCATGATTAGGGTCTATGGATTTGAAGATGCTCCATTTATCTTTCCTAGAACAGTTCCAGATAGGATTGCCTACTTAAAACTTGTTAGGCAAATGGATTTTTCTAGTGTCATGAATTTAAGCTCTTTTGGAAAGCAGGATTTTATGCCCAGTACATTATGCTTTGGTGAGTTTACTATGTTAGCAAAGGAAGGATATAACTTGATTCTTGATAGGTTATTAAAATATAATATGAAGAGAGGGCCATTGAGAAAAAAATTTGATCCAGAAGGGTATATCCACTTAGCTAAGCAGAAGATAAATTTTGGAGGATATCATCATGTGCCCTACTAGTTTGATGTATGATAAGAAATTTGGAAGCAAAAGAGGTAGAGATGGTGATTGAGAGACATAATTAGGAGTTGCTGGATATGGAGATGCTGTCCTCTAGTGATAAATCATCAAGGGATAACATGTCACAGGGTCCATCTGGTAAAGTATCAAGGACAGGAACTCACGGTTATACCTACTCTGTCAGAGAAATTAATCTTGAGAAAATATAGATACATATGTAAGACATGAAGAATATAGATATTTTATAGCAAATGACGAGTTTGTAAAAACTTCAGAATTCAAAACATTTTTGTATAAGCAAAAAGAAAAGGAAATAAGAGAACTGGTTGACAATGTGACACCAGGAAATGAAGAACAATTGTTGAAGAGTTTGAGAGATGATGTAGAGAAAGAGATGACAAGTATGACCCCTGAGAAAGGGAGATAAATGTTGGAAAAGGCTGGTGTCATGATTTTCTCAGGATTAGACCTCAATTTTGCATTGGTTTTTGATAATTTCCTAAAAGACAACAATACTACACATAAGCTCAACATATAAAAGGTTACAAAAGTATATATTGGATCAAGATACAATCCTGATGAAGAGACATTGATGATTTGGGCTTTATATCCACCTCACAAGAGGTCAATTGTCATTGATATTGAGAAAGCATTTGGAAATGTCATGACTTTAAAGGCTGGAGAGGCTGATCCAATTGTAATAGCAGAAGTTGGGATTAATGTAGCAAAATTGAATAAATCCCAAATACAGGCATTGATCAGAGAAAAGGAGATGTACAAAACAAATAACTAAAGAATGTTGAGAGAAAATGAGCGTCTAAAGGACTTTGTGGATGTTGCAATAGGGCCAACAAAGATGCTGACCCAAGGTGAAAGTTCATAGGTGAAGGACCATTGGGAGGGATCAAGTGCATATTCTCAAGGGAAAATTGACACACTTACAACAATAATCAAAAGGAGGCAGGCCATTTTAACCACTTGGTTAAATAAATTTTTGGGAAAAAACTCATAGTATTTTGATACAATAAAAGAACATAAAAGAGTTGATGGTAGAATCCAAGAGAAACTTGAGGAAATAAAGCAGTGAGATACTCTTGATAATGTAGCAATTGAGGATGCTAATCGTGTTATGGATAAGCACAGAGGATTCTTTGAGGAGTTACAAGAGGATGCACAAAAATTGATGGAGGCCGTTGAGAATGGATTGACTATGTTCTTTGATGATGGAGGTAAATTAAAAGAAATGGCTACATGGAAGAGCGAAAGTGAATTAACACTCCAGGAGATTTTAAAGAAAACCACTGCGAAAGATGCAATGTTGGATGAAGCATGTAAGCAAAACGAACAGATGGTGATGATGTAGATTGTGATCCGCAATGCACTAGGAGATGCAGATACAAGACGCAATGCACTAGGAGATGCTAATCGTGTTATGGATAAGCACAGAGGATTCTTTGAGGAGTTACAAGAGGATGCACAACAATTGATGGAGGCCGTTGAGAATGGATTGACTATGTTCTTTGATGATGGAGGTAAATTAAAAGAAATGGCTACATGGAAGAGAAAAAGTGAATTAACACTCCAGGAGATTTTAAAGAAAACCACTGCAAAAGATGCAATGTTGGATGAAGCATGTAAGCAAAATGAACAGATGGTGATGATGTAGATCGTGATCTGCAATGCACTAGGAGATGCCGATACACACGAGCATCGAGATTACACATATCACATGTTGAGAGTTCATTTATGGATTAACAGAGCTTAGTCAATGTTAATTTTGTTAGTGTTTCATGCTTAAGACATTTATGAAAGGACACATCTTTTCAGGCAGTTGATATATATAAATATCCATTTTTTTTGTAACAAAAAGGGGAGAAGAGGAGAAGATTTTAGAATAGGGATACATTCTGGCAAAGCATAATATTTTTAGAATGTTTGCATTCAAGAAGACTATGTTGTATGCATATTTTTTAAAGAAGATAATGAAAGACTGTTGATTTGGTGGCTTCATTCTGGTATCAATTGTTTGTTGGATTTCTGCAATTATTTGATTGTCTCCAGTCTGATGTTTCTTGATTATTTAAGTTGAAATATCAAGTATATGTTCAATTTATCAAAGGACATTTTTTGTATGTGTGTGATTTGATTAATTGGTTTCTTTAAAGAAAAATTAAATTCCTTTCAGTCGGTTACAATAATCTGGGAATGTCATTTGGATCATTAAGAAGAATCAAATAGTTAAGATTGATATTCAACCTCAAGTAGGGTTTATCTATCACATTCTTGCATGTTTATACCAGTTACAAAATCATATGTGTATGCCAAAAAATTAGAGAATTTAATAGATAGGAACCACTCATATAAGACATTCATTTGACTCTGTTTTACCCAACAAGGCAGTGGTCTTCCATATTTTATTTTTTAATTTTACTCATTTCATTTAACATCCATTAACTAAACATATTAGGCTTCACCTTGATATTGCATATATAATTTATACCAAATTTAGATCATATTTCTCCACTGTCAAATTACCATTGTGGATAGTTTAGTCAAGTAGGAAGCATAGTTGAAAATTTGCAGCATTCATATAGGTGCACCCGCCTAGGTTTAGCAGAGCCTTAAGAGTAGAAGGTTCAATGATACTAGTTAGCCAATAGCATTGTGAGAGCTTGGCAACCTCTCTTGGTTCATTCAATCTTGCATTTTTGAGACCCAATAGGAGGTTCATCATTTTTTGTTTCATTTATAGATGATTATTACCATAAGGTGTGGATTTATCTTCTCAAGAAGAAATCTGAAGTGTTTTCTTGTTTCAAGAGGTTTAGGGCTCTGGTAGAGAATTAAAAATGTAAGACAATAAAATGTCTGAGAACTGATAATGGAGGTGAGTTTTGTTCAAAAGAATTTAACCAGTTTTGTAGTGAGCATGGTATTGCAAGGCAATTGATAATTGCGAGGACACCACAACAAAATGGTGTTGTTGAACACATGAACCATACAATTATGGAGCGAGCCAGATGCATGTTGAGCACTGCTGGTTTGGAGCAGAAATTTTGGGGTGAGGCTATAAATATAACTTTTTTCTTGATCAATAGATCTCCCACTACTGCTCTTGATAATAAAATTCCTGAAGAGATATGGAAAGGTAAACTAGTTGATTATTCATTTCTCTGTGTTTTTGGTTTTGATGCTTATGTACATATTCCTAGAGAGAATAGAAATAAGCTAGACAAGAAGTCTACAATTTTATTTTTTTTGGCTAAGTAGAAGGTACAAAGGGGTACATATTGTGGGATACTGCTTCCCACAAGATTATTGTTAGTCAGGATGTTTAATTTAATAAAAAATCAATGCAAAGAGGTGAAGAACAACAAGGTATGGAAGTTATTCCAGTAGAGATGGAAAACATGACGATTATCTAGATGTGCTTGATGAAGAGAAACTAGATTAAGATCAACCAGAAGAACAACAACCAATTGAGCCACAGGGTGAATCACCACCTATTTTAAGGAGATCCAGTAGAGTAATCAAACCACCTGTGAAGTAATCTCTTACTTTTAATTCTGCTTATGCATTGCTAACTGATGTTGGTGAACCTAGTTCATATCAGGAGGCTTCTAAAGTTGAATGTGCAAGCAAATGGAGAGTTTCTATGGAAGAGGAGATGGAAGATCTGCATAAGAACAAGACATTGGAGCTTGTGCCATTACCTAAGGGGAGAAAATCTATTGGGAACAATTGGGTCTTCAAATTGAAGAGGGATATAAATGACAATTTGGAGAGATACAAAGCTTAGTTGGTGGCAAAGGGGTATGCATAGAAGTCTGGTATTGATTTTGAAGAAAAAATTTCACCTGTTGTACGATTAAGTACTATTAGAGTTGTTTTAGCTCTTGTTGCTAGCCTTGGTTTGGAGTTAGAACAGTTAGATGTTAAAACAACCTTCCTGCATGGTGATCTCTCTGAGGAGATTTATATGCAACAAACAAAAGGTTTTCTAGGAAAGAGGCAAGGAGAATCTAGTTTACAAGTTGAGAAAATCGTTGTATGGTTTGAAACAAGCATCGAGGTATTGGTACAAGCGGGTTGATTCCTTAATGATGAATTTAGGTTTTAGTAGATGTGAGGCTGATCACTATGTTCAAAGGTATGATGATAGCAGTTTTATTATTCTACTATTGTATGTTGATGATATGTCAGTAGGAGGTCCCAATATGTATAAAATCATCCATTTAAAAACTCAGCTTGCTAGGGAGTTTGAGATGAAGTACTTAGGCAGTGGAAATCAAATTCTTGGAATGAGGATACATAGAGAGAAATAATAGGAAATTATGGTTGTCACAGAAAAATTATGTGGAGAAGGTTCTACAGTGCTTCAATATGAAAAATGCACAACCAATTAGTACTCCATTTCCTATTCATATTAAATTATCTTCGGAACAGTGCCCTAGCACAAAAGCAATGAAGACACAGATGTCTCATGTACCATACTCATCAGTAGTTTGAAGCCTTATGTTCACCATGGTGTGCACCAGACCAGACATTGCACAAGTAGTGGGAGTTTTCAGTAGGTACATGGTGAATCTTGGTTTTGATCATTGGGCAACTGTCACTAACTCATTTGACCACAATTTTCGATGAAACCTTCTGACGAAAGCTATATAATCAGATGTATCATCGGGCACTTGTGCGAATTTTCATTTTTAAAATTTTTTTATCCTCGACGTTTGTCAGAATTTTGACGAACCATTTTTTTCGTTTACGTTTCGACGAAGACCTTTTGCCAAAATTTTGATAGACCTACAAAGTTAAATTGTGGTGGGCATAAATTGAAATGAGCTCGAATATTTATTGCGATAGTGTTTTGCTCGACGGTTTTCTTGGGAAAAATCAGAAGAAACTCAAGAAGATATCGCTAGGTTGAGGGTAGTCATTGTCTTTTTCCAGAATTCATTTGTGAAGTCAGATTTGTACTTCTAGGTTTGAAAATCATATTTTAAAGCTACATCTCATCAAATTTCATTTTTAGTCTTGTGCATTTTTAGAATTTCATTTCCAAATTTTAGACCTGACTTCACAAATTCTTTATGAGGGAATTGTTTATTAACTGATGGAAAATTCTTGATGGATTTGGACAAAGATTATATTTGCAAGGTTTCAATTTTAACCCTAATGATCAATTTTCAATAGATTTGGGAGCCATAGCTAGATAATATCAAAGGTGTTGGTTGTTTTTTACTGTAACCAAGTTTATCTTCTAGACACATAGCATATAAAATCTCAGATAATAATGCCTTACAATACCATCAATCTATATTCTAACCCAATACTACTTATCAAATCCTTATATGAACATAGTCACCTATAACCTCACTCAAGCATTTTAATTAATTCCTTGAATTAAAGCCAAAATGAGAATTACACACACCATAACAGTGAGATGAACATAATAACCCTTGATCATTTTATTCAAGATAATAATATATTCATACAATGGAGATACATGACCTTGAAATGAGTAATTTTCATTCAGATGCTAGTACTATCTTGAAAATTAAGTACCCATGAAACTAAAACCTACAACAGAATGGCACCAAACCTAAGAATAGTATCTTCGCTACAATATCAAGCTCTTTACTAATTCGCTCTGCAACTTCAGTTAGATTCAACCTAAAGATATCTAACTTGCTAACTCGTATTTCTGGTCCTGAAATCCTTCTTATAGGGAAAATGAAGGAGCAACAAGCATCGGACCGGAAATACACCTGTCACTGGTCACTTGGACCACCTTATGACATTTCAAAAATTGGTTACAACAACTGAGTCTCTGGAGAATCTTCTTGTTCATCCCATCCACATGAGAATAACTGTTGCATTTGCCAAACTTTGAAAACTTGCACCAAAACTGCCACCAAGACATAGCCAAAATTTGTTATAACCATAACCGCTGAGCTGTTAAATACCGGTTGTAGACTCTATCCTATTCTTGTTCAGTTAAGTACTTTTCTAGCCATCCTTGATATTCCTCATTCGTTGGCCAATTAAAATTTACCACCTCATTTACCTTGGCACTGTCAGGTGTATACTTTACTGCTACTTGATTCGCCTCCCTTTCAAAAGATTCCAAAAATGTGCTAGTGTTAATGGTTTTATCCATACTACTCATCAACATTTCATAATCTGAGTCATCACAAATCAATTTGATTTGTGCATTGATGATTTCATCTACCCTGTCTTGCCATTGCTGTAGTGATCTAACATTTCCTTGGGCATCTACAATATCCGGTAAAGATGTGTCACTCTAGTCATCAAAACTCTTTACCAACTCTTTAATCCTCCTACTGAAATCATCAGGTAAGGCTTGGAAACCTTGCAGTGACTTCACAAAGTCTTGAGTAGGCCTTAATTGTTGAGGCCTATTAGCTACATTTTGAGAATTTCATTTCCAGATTTTGTTGTGCAAGTTCAATGTTTTGATTTTAGGAGTCTAACAGTTGGAAATCAGAGTAAAATTAGAATTTAATAATTTCTGGAATTAGCATTTGAAAGTGTTTTTTGGGGTCATTAACTTCAGACTATTTTCTCTTTTGTAGGGGTGGTTATATGCAAAGTTAAATTGTGGCGGACATAAATAAAAATGAGCTCGACTATTTATTGCGACAGTATTTTGCTCGACGGTTTTCTCGGAGAAAATCAGAAGAAACTCAAGAAGATATCGCTAGGTTGAGGGTAGTCATTGTATTTTTCGAGAATTAATTTGTGAAATCAGATTTGTACTTCCAGGTTTGAAAATCTTATTTTAAAGCAACACATCTCATCAGATTTCATTATTAGTCTTGTGCATTTTCAGAATTTCATTTCCAGATTTTAGACCTGACTTCACAAGTTCTTTATAAGGGAATTGTTTATAACTGATGGAAAATTCTTGATGGATTTGGACAAAGATTATATTTGCAAGGTTTCAATTTTAACCCTAATAATCAATTTTTAATAGATTTGGTAGCCATAGCTAGATAATATCAAAGATGTTGGTTGTTTTTTACTTATAACCAAGTTTATCTTCTAGACACATAGCATATAAAATCTCAGATCATACTACCTTACAATACCATCAATCTATATTCTAAACCAATACTACTTATCAAATCCTTATATGAACATAGTCACTTATAACCTCACTCAAGCTGCATTTTGAGAATTTCATTTCCAAATTTTGTTGTGCAAGTTCAATATTCTGATTTTAGGAGTCTAACAGTTGCAAATCATAGTAAAATCAGAATTTAATCATTTCTGGAATTAGCATTTTAAAGTGTTTTTGGGGGTCATTAACTTTAGAATATCTTCTCTTTTGCAGGGGTGGTTGCATGCCGAATTTTTTTGGCTGTAAAATATCATAATTATTATATATTGTTACTTGTGTATGATTAAAAATTAATGGAGTGTGAGTTTGATATTTTTTGAAGATCTAAATATTCAAGCTTGGTAAAGAAAAATCATGTCAGATAATATTAGTCCATAACAAAATGAAGAGTCACTTGATAGATTATGGGCTAGATTGAAAAGAAAGGGTGATGGGAAATGTTATTGTCATTGCAATAATTGCAAGGGCTTAAAGGCGAGAAGACTTTTAATCACAACTGCTGAGAAAAATTGTAGGTAGCATGGTCATGTTAAGGGGGGCACAGTTATCGTCGATTGGTAAGTTGTTTATTATATGTGTTTATATTGATTGAATTTGTAAATGTTTATATTGTTTTAACATTTGATATATATATATAAAATCACTTGATCATGATCATGGTTTATTTGTGTCTACCATTATTACAAAGGTGGGGAACCCTAGGGCACATGATATGGATTATCACGGCCCGGAGAATGTGGTTTTGCAAGCGGAGGAACATGAAGTTGTGAATATCGAAGATGAAGTTAATGATCCTATGGAAGAAGATGATCATGCACTAGAAAACACAATTGAAGATGATGGTACAAATACATTAATCCATGACACATGTAGTGGCACAACTGATCATTTGATCGAGATGACTTTGATGATGTTCATGATTTACCTATACTTGAGAAGGCATACAAGCCCCTTTATGAAGGCTTCCAAACAACTCTTCTCTCTACTATATTGTTGCTAGTGAACTTGAAGGTTATGAATGGTTTATCCAACATAACAATCTCACGAATGTTAAGGTATGTCATATATGTCATTTTTTTTCATCCATTTTAATTGTTGTTAGTTCATCGCTAGTAAATAAATGATGAAGTATGTACCATTAATATTCTTTATATTAAGAAATTATTTTTTGTTGTAGATTGATTGGTGAATTTTTGTTACCACCATCAAATATTTTACTTCGCTCATACCAAGATTTATCTAGCATTATGAAAGATATTGGAATGGAGTATCAAGCAATAGATGCATGTCCCAAAGATCATATTATATATCATAAACAACATGAATTTGCAATAGAATGCCCAGAATGTCATATCAGTAGATATCGAACAGATCAACTAACAAAAAAGGTGTCTCACAAGGTTCTTCATTATATTCCCATTATTCCACGTATGCAACAATTATTTAGGTGTGAAAGCTTAGCACAATTTATGGATTACCATGCACGAAATAGAAGTGGAGATGACATTCTTCGAATGCCTACAGATGGTTTTGCATTTAGGGACATGGAGGAAAAATGGCCACACTTTAAAGAAGAACCTCGTAATCTCAGGCTTTCATTGGTAGTGGACGGTGTCAATCCGTTTGGAGAGCTGAGATCTATTTACTCGGTGTGGCCTGTTTTTGTTATCAACAATAACATTCGTCCATGGATGTCAATAAAGAGGGAGCACATAATGTTGGCAATGATTGTTCCAGGTATTTGTTTACATCAATTTTCTTTAACGTAGTAGCATCTCATTTGTCTTATTTGTTGCATAATGACTTATATGTTTTTTCATTTAATAGTAATGTACATGAATTTATATGTATTGTAGTAAAATGGTTATAATAATTATGTAATGTTTATGTTTATTCAACTGGGTAAGTACCAAGATAAAGATATGAATGTATATATTGAGCCTCTTATCGACGAGTTACTAAAGTTATGGAATGGCGTGACTATGTATGACGTATCTAGACCAATAGGACAAAGACAATTTGAATTCCATGCAATGCTTGTATGGACAATTCATGATACCCCAGGGCTAACACATTTTTCTGGTATGTTATAACGTTTGACTGCATGAATTTAGCGATATTTAATTTTATGAAGTAAACATCATGCATGTTTTTAAAATAATCTATTCATTATATATAATTATAAAAATTGACATATTTAATCCAATTATATATGATAATTTGCAAGTCTTCAAACAAAGGGAAAATTTGCATGTCCAATTTGTGGTCCAAAGATGAAATCTTGTCGTTCAAAAAGTTTAGGAAAGTAGGTGTTTGATGAGTATAGGCACTTCCTCCACATAAATCATAAATATCGAACTACTAAAAAACATCTTTTCAATGGGAAAGAAGAGACTACATCAAAACCACGAAGAATGACACCTCGCCTATGCAAGGTTGAATATAATAGAATTAATCATCAAGGTTATACATCGGATAAAATTGTTTATCTATCATATATGATATGTTTTGACTTTATATTTTTATATTGTGTTGTGTTTACTCATGCTGTAATTGACAATGATTGTCATTGTTAATTTGTTTAACTTATATGCTTCATGAAGGTCGTCAAGGCATTAATGGTCGGCTTCCATAGGGACTGAAAAGTTATCCTAGACAATTTAGTAGGTTGCCCTACTATGAGTAGCTACAAATTGTGCATTTGTTTGATACAATGCATATCGGAAAGAATATGATGGAAACATTATGGAAAATATTGGATGGAAGGCATGACAAAGAAAAAATTATCAAAATTTGTAGTGACATTCAGGAAGCCAATCATGCAATGAAAAATGTCATTCAATTAAATAGTGATGGAGACCAAATTAATATAAGTGCCCTTCCTTGGTTATTAATGGAGCAACAAAGCAATGCTATAAAAGAAGTCATACGAAAAATGCGATTTCCCACAGGATTTGCTGTAAACATAAACAATATCATAACAAAGAAAGGTGAATTTGGGTCAGGAATGAAAATGCATGATTGGAATACCTTCATTAAGGTAATTATTCTAGTATATTATATATATATTTGTATATTGCATGTACTTTTCAATGTATTATGTTTACTACTTTTGGGAAAATAATGAAAATATCATTTTATAATTGTTGCAGTACATTCTACCTCTATCTCTCCCAGATAACTTCGACAACAATGTCAAGCAAATTATATATGATCTTGGAAAATACATGAGGTGAGTAGCGATATTTGTTCAATTTGTTGTATATTTTTGTTAAATCTCGTTAATATATTTGTGCCTTGAATCACTTGTAGATGTCTATCATTTAAAGCAATCCATAAAGAAGATATAAATTATTGGAAGAGAAAAATTCTTCGTTTAATGTGTGAAATGCAAAAGTGTCTACCTTTGACATTTTTCAATGCACAAGAACACTACCTCATACACCAAGTTGAGGAGATTGAATTGTGTGGACTTGTACACACAAGGTCAATGTGGATGGTTGAGAGGCACTTGAAATTTTTGAATGCTTTGGTTAGACAAAGAGCACATCCCGAGGGTTCTATGGTGGAGGGATACATGGTATACCAGACCATGGTGTACATTACTGAATATCTTCTTAAGTTTGTAGCAAAGATCCATGTAGATCGCATTTGGGATCCCATATCCATTAAAAAATTTGAAGGGGAGTACTTGATGGGGAAAGGTAGATTGAGGAAAGTGACAGGTAATTATAAGATGATCATGGAGATTAATTAGAATACATTTTACATTTGGTTTTTATGTATATTGTACTTATTTAATTGTTAATCTTCAATATTCATCAATTATAAATTAAGGTCATATACCATGGTAATTAACTAATTATACGTCATTTGTGAATTTCAATTTTTTTTGATACAATTGGTCGAGAGTGGGATGCACTACATTTGTATGTCGCAAACAATCTTGATTGGATGATGGTATGGATTGAACGATGTCAACAATCTGGTCGTGTATTAACATGGGAAGGTGTGGCTTCATTGGTTCAAGAAGCTCATCGTAATAGAGATTTCAATGTTACACCAAGGGAAATTGATTTCGCATATGGTTTAAGAGATAAATAGGTATGTATAAATATATTAATCACCCATATTATTTAATTATTTTCAATTATATTGATGTATATATATGTTGAGATTTTTTTCTTTGCATACATTCGGCCAAGAATAAATATGTTTATCAACTAACGGTATTGCAATAAGTTTTACATGTTTGACATATTGCAGGTGAAACACCACAAGGCTATGTGGTGCAATGGAAGTAAATTTCAAATCAAAAAGTTGGATGACACGAAGAAAACTTGTGATTCTAGGATAACTGCAATATTCTAGGTGACTAATGTTTCATCTAGAAGTGACATACATGCAGAAGTCTCAAAAAATTAATACTATGGGATTTTGGATGATATACTTGAGTGTGACTTTAAGTCCTTCAAATTAGTTATGTTTGTCATCCTATGGTACAGGCTACGGTTGAATGAAAATGATCCCGAGAGAACTGTTATTGAACATGATAATAGATTTACCATGGTTAATACAAGGTATTTTGAGAGAGTTGGAAATGAGCCCTATGTTCTTCCAAGCCAATGTGAGCAAGTATTTTACTTAGAGGTTCTAGGTAAAGCAGGTTGGTCATATGTTGTTAGACATGATCCAAGAGGAAGGCCAGTAAAGTATAATGTGGTAGAAGAAGAAGATAATGAAGAAATAGAAGATGATGTAGATGATGATCAGGATCGACAGTTAGTTGATGATGTGCCTGACGAAGATGTCGAAGAGGAGGAACTAGATCATGATGATGTAGGATTTAATGTTCATGAAGATGATATCCGTGTGGATGATGACATTATCGAAATTGATATCAATGATGATGATGATGATGATATGACCAATCCTTACAATGTTGAATCTGGATCGGATGATATAGACAAAGAGTTGGATGAAGAAGAAGATCAATGACATTGAAATGTATGAGTTATGTGATTGTATTATCTATTTGATATTAATTTCTTGATAAAATTATATTTGACTTATGTGGTTACATAATTAATTTATGATGTTTTTAATTTTAATTATATTTGTATTATATTATAATATGTTCAATTAACAGATGTAAAAAATAAAATGGATAAACCACAAGATGAAAGCGTGAGACCACTACCTTGTTGGGTGTATGGAGTCTAATGAAGATCTATAAAAGTGTAATCTATGATGGCAATAATTCAAAGTGTTTGGCACAAAGATGTAGTTTATAACTTGTATAAATTTGCAAGTAAATGACTAAAAAACTCTACTTGAGATAGAATGACAATCCTAGTTATGTGATTCTTCTTATTGATCCAATTAATACTCTTCAATTACTGTGATTGACTAGAAGGGTTTAATCTTTACTTGAAAGAACCAAATAATCACATCACACAAATACAACAAATGTGTATTGGTAAACTAAATATATATATATATGCTTGATATATCAATTTAAACAACATAAAAGCATCAAAATGGAGACAACCAGATAACTGTATAATTCCACAAACAACTGATACCAAGATTAAGCCACAAGTTTAGACATCTTCATTAACTTCATCAAAATTCATACATGCATGTGAGTCTTTTAAAGGAAAGTTTCCTTGTAAACTATCTACTGTATCTTTCTCCTATCCACCTATATATGTTTTACATTATGAAACAAATATAAATATATCAAAATTGTGAAAGGGCGCATCCTTTTAGAAATGTCTTTTCTTAACAATAATAACAAACTAGAAATTATGCTCTATTAAGCCATAAATAGATGTTTGATAGATAATCTCCGTAAGCTAGCTGCTTGCGTGTATCAGAATCCTTCAGTGCATTCCACCAAGTCCCAGAGCATCTTCTTGTTAAATTCCACTCATTAAAGAATAGTCGCTGCCTTGGCAAACCTTAAAACTTGTGCCAAAGAGTCGCCATGAAGACAAAACCATAATTAGTTATAACTATAATCGTTGAGTTGTTAATTGCCGATAATAGACAATGTTTTACTCCTCTTCGGTTAAGTACTCTTCGAACCATCTTTGATACTCTTCATCCGTTGGCCAGGAAAAATTCACCACCTCATTCACCTTAGTATTGTAAGGTGTGTACTTCACTGCAACCTGATTGGCTTCCCTTTCAAAAACTCTAAGAATGTGCTAGTGTTAATTATCTTATCCATACTATTTACCAGCAAATCATAGTTTGAATCATCACAAATTGATTTGATTTGTGCATTGATAACTTATTCTGCTCCATCCTACCACTGCTGCAATGTCTTAACATTTCCTTGTGCATCAATAATGTTTGGCAAAATTGTATCATTCTAGTCATCAAAGCTCTTTATCAGCTCCCTAATTCTTCTACTCAAATCATCAGGTAGGGCCTGGAATCCTTTCAATGATTTTACAAAGATTTGAATAGGCTTCAATGACTGGGGCTTGTTGTCCACATCAAACCTAGAAGCTTTATACATAATATCCAGATCATTGGCCCTAGGGATCCATTTCTTAGCCAAAGGCAAAACTATTTCCCGATCCCTATTGATATTTTTTATTCCATCCAAGAATAAAGAATACAAAGAATGTACAGATGGTAATTTATCATCAAAATTTTCATTAAGATGCCTCAAAACTATGTCAACCACCACACTTTGTTTGGAAATTGCATCATCCTCGCTTGCCTTTAAGGCAACCTGCAATTATGTTATCCTATTCAATATTTGCTCCTTGGTGGGATCCACAGAATATTCAACTTCTTCTTCAACTGGCCTTGGTGTAGGACTGAGAGCAGGTGCTTGGATGGGGGACCCCAGAGTTGAAACAATTGGAGTAGTAGGGGGGACCAATCCTGCAATAGAAGGTAATGCTATGATACCAGGAGCACTGGAGGATTCTCCCACCTGCCCATATTTCAACCTATCTACTTCAGATTGCAGTTCAACATTCCTTTGCTACATCCTACTATATTCTCCAATTATCATATTGTATTTCTCCATCAGACTCTTCTTTTCAACCTCTTCTCTCTCAGCTGTCTTTTAGGCCAATTTGGCCACATTTACTGTCAGGCTTGTAGCTTTTGTTGTTGAAGTTTCAAAAGCTCTCTTGATGATTAGCCCTCCCCTTAGGTGTGGGCTAATATTAGTTACATTTGGCTTTCTGCCCTGGGGTGCCAATGCCTATATGGCCAGAGTTTCATACTCCTCACTAAAGGCAGAGTCCTATAGAGCTGCCTTAACCTTTTCTTCACTATTTTGTATAGGGTGCTTGGACTGTAAGATAGCATTGAATGCAAGCGCATCAGCTATGTCCCATTCAAGATATTGGTGGTTTTTTAATGTGAACCAGGTTTATCTCCTAATCTACCTATGGAATTGCCAATTCCAATCAAGGGCAACTCAGAGGACTTGGACCAACTGATGAGGATTTTAAAAGATGTCCTACACTTTGGGCTCTGCAAGACCCGGGAGGGTGATCCCTCAATGTGTTTACAATATCTGTATCAAATTTATAAACAATCATTAACAATTAACAAATAATCCCATTTAATAGCTCAACAAAATAGGATAATACTGAATTGAATTGGCCCTTCATCAATAGTATCAACTACTTGGAGCATGAGATGATTACAACAAAATTTCACCACTTAAAATAGTCATTTGATTTGCGATTTGGCAGCAAGCTCTAAGCTAAGACAAACAAACACATAACCTTACAAACACATACGATTTAGGCCAGTGCCATATACTATTAGGGAGTCGAATTCACAAATATTTAGATTTCCATAACAGGTTCAAACACATAACATATAAGATCTTTGACAATATTGCATTACAACAGTGTCAATTTCTATCCTAACTCAATACTTCTTATCAAATCCCTTTACAAACATATCCATCTATGACTCCATCCAAGCATTTTAATTAACTCTTTGAATTAAAGCAAAAATGGAATTCATACAAACCATAACAGTGAGATGAATGCCATAACCCTTAATTATATTATTCAAAATTGTAATATGTTTATACAAAGGAGAGCCATGAGCTCTAAATATATCATTATAACTCAAATGCTAGTACTGTCATGAAACATCAAACCTTCATGCTGTTGGAACTATGAAATTTTGACAAATTCATTATTTCTTCATGATTATTAGTCTCCCAAAAAAGATTCATAATGCAGACATAAAAATACTCACATAGCACTTTTTACCAAAATCTGATTTAAAATTGTGCCATAACGCCCCATAAATTTCATCTGACATTAAAATATTAACATATGAAAATATTGGCATAAGTTGATGCAGGTCTCATCGATGATAATGTACATATCCTAAATGTATCGGCAATACATCAGAAGGGTCACATCGATCAAGTTATACACAGAGAGAATGCGGGTTTGTATATCTTATCGACAAGACAAAAAGTATCGACGTGACGATGTAAGGTCACATCGAGCTAAATTACCTTTTGCCGATTGGAGTAACGTAAAGTCTATTAGAGAGACTTTGGTCATCAAAGAGAGATTTTAAAACATTGCCCGAAGCGTTATTAGTCTTGCCGATAAAGTAAGGGGAGGACTCACTCGGTGAGACAAACGATGCCGGGGAGAATTTGGAAAGTCTTACCGACCCCTCGGGTTACACCGACAGAACTGAGCATACAAAGATAAAGGGTGTCGATAAGACAATGTGCATGGTCTCGCCGAAGAAAAAGCGTATCGGTGAGACATGTCACCACGGGGAGATCTAAGAGACATCACGACAAGTATCATTTTGTCGGCAAAAAAAATACTTGGTCTCGACAACATAAGTCAATAAAGTGAGCATCTCGGTGAGATGAAAAGCTTTCGGAGTAAGGTGAAGAACTGTTGGCCCGATTCATTAAGTCTAGGCGACAGTTGTTTCGGTGAAGGTCATGGCGATAAAAAAGCAGAAAGAAAGAAACTATCGGGGATAATTGTGATGTCGGGGAAACTGCAAGACGTCTTAGTGGATGGGTGAACGTTGAACAGGCGGATCGGCTAGAGGTTTGAAATGTCTTACCAACGTGATCCTTGATGTGACAGCAAGAATTTTGAAAAAACTTGCAGCATTCATGTCTCAGTAAAGACATTAATGGCGCCATGAGTAAAAGATAAACAAACACAAAACCTTGCAAACAAATACGATTTAGGCCAGTGCCATATACTATTGGGGAGTCGAATTCACAAATATTTAGATTTCCATAATAGGTTCAAACACATAACATATAATATCTCTGACAATATTGCATTACAACAGTGTCAATTTCTATCCTAACTCAATACTTCTTATCAAATCCCTTTACAAACATATCCATTTGTGACTCCATCCAAGCATTTTAATTAACTCTTTGAATTGAAGAAAAAATGGAATTCATACACTCCATAATAGTGAGATGAATGCCATAACCCTTGATTATATTATTCAAAATTGTGATATGTTTATACAAAGGAGAGACATGAGCTCTAAATATATAATCATAACTCAAATTCTAGTACTGTCATGAAACATCAAACCTTCATGCTGTTGGAACTGTGAAATTTTGACAAATTCATTATTTCTTCATGATTATTAGTCTCCCAAAAAAGATTCATAATGAAGACATAAAAATCCTCACATAGCATTTTTTACCAAAATCCAATTTAAAATTGTGCCATAATGCCCCATAAATTTCATCTGACACTAAAATATTAACATATGAAAATATTGGCATAAGTTGATGCAGGTCTCATCGATGATAATATACATATCCTAATGTATAGGCAAGACATCAGAAGGGTCACACCGATCAAGTTATACATAGAGAGAATGTGGGTTTGTATATCTTATCGGCAAGATAAAAAGTATAGGCGTGATGATGTAAGGTCACATCGAGCTAAATTACCTTTTGCCGATTGGAGTAACGTAAAGTCTATTAGAGAGACTTTGGTCATCAGAGAGAGATTTTAAAACACTGTCTGAAGCGTTATTAGTCTTGTCGATAAAGCTAGGGGAGGACTCACTTGGTGAGACAAACAATGTCGAGGAGAATTCAGAAAGTCTTACCGACCCCTCGGGTTACACCGACAAAACTGAGCATACGAAGACAAAGTGTGTTGAGAAGACAATGTGCATGGTCTCTGTTGGAAGTGTGAAATTTTGGCAATTTCATTCACCCTTCATGACTATTAGTCTCCCAAAAGGTTCATAATACAAACATAAAAATCCCCACATAGCATCTTTTACCTAAATCCATTTTAAAATTTTGTCATAAAGCCCTATAAAATTCATATGGCATTAAATCTTTAGCATATGAAAATATCAGCATAAGTTGATGCAGGTCTCATCGATGATAATATACATATCTTCAATATATCGGCGAGACATCAGACGGGTCATATCGATAAAGTTATACATTGGGAGAATGCGAGTTTGTATTACTTATCGGCAAGACAAAAGGTATCGACGTGACGATGTGAGGTCATATTGAGCTAAGTTACCTTTTGCCGATTGGAGAAAAGTAAAGTCTATCAGAGAGACTTTGGTCGTCGGAGAGAGATTTCAAAACACTGGCCGAAGCGCTATTGGTCTTGCCGATAAAGAAAAAGGAGGACTTAATCGGTAAAATAAATGATGTCAAGAAGAGTTCATAAGTCTTACCAACCCCTCGAGCTACACCGAAAGAATTGAGCATGCAGAGATAAAGGGTATTGAGAAGACGATGCTCGTTGTCTTGCCGAAGAAGACGTGTATCGGTGAGACATGTCACCGCAGGGAGATCTAAGAGACATCACAATGAGTATTATTATGTTGGCAGAACAAATTGCTTGGTCTTGGCGACATAAGTTGATAAAGTAAACATATCGGTGAGACAAAGTACTTTCGGATTAAGGGAAAGAACCGTTGGCCTGATTCATTAAGTTTGAGTGATAGTTGTTTCAGTGAAAGTCATGGTGATATAAAAAGAAAAAGGAAAGAAACTATCAGGGAGACTTGTGATATCGGGGAAACTGCAAGATGTCTTGGTGGATGGGTGAAGGTTGAACAGGCGGATCGGCAAGAGATTTGAAATGTCTTGCTGATATAAGCCCTGATGTGACAACGACAATTTTGAAAAAAAAACTTGTAGCATTCATGTCTCAGTAAAGACATTAATGGTGCCACAAAGCGTAGGAGATTTTGTATATCAGGGTATGATCAATTGAAATCATTGTGTCACAAAATTCAAAGCGAAGGAGAGCAAGGGAACCGGTAGAGAAATTAAGGCATTCACTTGGCTTGAGTTTGCAAGAAAGTTACAGTAAGTTTTTCGTCCTCTTAGAATTCATACAAATTGAATTATGGAAGGCACTGGTTCAAGAAAAATAAAGGGAAGAAAACCCGGGGAGGGAAGCCAATCAAAAGAAAAAAAGCAAAAGACTGAGTTACAACCAGAAGGTACTGAAAGGAAGCTAAATCAAGACCTCATAGGCCATTTACCTGGTTTTGGACCTAGAGCTAGGCGTTCTGCACAACTCAAAGCGGAAGTTGAAAAATTGGATGACAAATGCAAATTTATAGGTGATGTTTGGACTCTGATTAGAGGCTATGAGTTATTTAGTTTCCATTACCACAGGAGAAATCGCTTTGAGCCAGTATGAAATCCATGGAGGCTCAATCTAGAGAAATTAGTGTGCCCTAATGTTTTTATTGACATCGAACTGGTAAAATTGTTGGCCAAACACTGTGATTTGAAAAACAAAGCTATATGTGATTTATCAGGGAATCCATTGATACATGTATCTGAGAATGCAATTGTAGAGGTTTTCAGAATGGAGGGAATATGCAGTGAGAGAGTAGTGACTGAAGAGCTCGATAGTGAGTTTAGAAGGATGGACACCATTTATAAAGGGTGGAGGTTACCTCTGCACAGAATTAGGTGTCATGGAAAACCTACTCCAATGGAAGACATTGAGGTGCCACCCTTTCATGTAGACCTCTTCAAACCTTACCTAAAATATACTTACTACTCAGTGGGACAGGTATTAGGGATGGAGGTACCTAAGCATATGGCAGTTGTGCCCATGGTGATTGCTGCAGACATTCAGTAACACAATTCCAGATCATTTGACTATGTTGCATATGTTTTAAGGAGTTGGATGCAAGTTTGATGGCGATAAAGAGTGGTGCTTCTATTCTCCATCTCAAAAATTACTCATTGATGATGCACTTAGTGTTGTATTTTGGACAAGAGTTAGGTTTATGGCCCGAGGAGCTGAGGATTTCACAATCCGATAAGGAAGGTAGGCCATTGCATGTTCAATTATGGACTATTGTTTGGGACAACAGGTTTTCCAATTCAAAATTCTTGCATTTTGAAGAATTCTTTGTGAAACCCTTGTATAGATTTTTTAACCATCCTTGTGATTATTCTTTATCTGAAGAAGTAAAAAGGTTTCCTAGGCCTAGAGATTACAATGGACCAATTAACCACAACTTGGGGGATTGGTATTGCTTAGAGAATTCCACAATGATTAGGGTTTATGGCTTTGAGGATACACCTTTCATTCTACCCAGAACTATCCCGGATAGAATTGCATACCTAGAAATTGTTAGGCAAATGGATTACTCTAGTGTTATGAACTTAAGTTCATATGGGAAATAGGCTTTTATGCCCAATACATTGTGTTTTAGTGATTTCACTGTATTAGCCAAGGAAGGTTATGATCTGATTCTAGACAAATTATTGCACTACAACATGAGGAGAGCACCAATGAGAAAGAACTTTGATCCAGAAGGGTATATCCACTCTGCCAGACAAAAAATAAATTTCGAAGGGTATCATCATGTGCCTTTTAAATTTGATAACATAATCAGAAACCTGGAGGTAGAGGAAGCTAAAATTGTGATTGAAAAACATAATCAGGAGTTGGTGGATGCTGATTTGTTATCCTCCATTAAGGGGATTTCAGAAATAGATAGGCCACAAAGCTCATCTGGAAAAGTTTCAAGAATGAAGACTCAGGACTATGCCTATGTTGTCAGAGAAATAGATGTTGAGAAAACCATGGATGTAGATACAAGACATGAAGACTATAGGTCTTTCATATTAGATGATGAATTTATAAAGACCTTGGAGTTTAAGACATTTTTATATAAGCAAAAAGGGAAAGAGATAAGGGGACAGGTTGACAATGTCACTCCAGGGAATGAGGATCAACTGTTAAAAAGCTTAAAGGATGAAGTAGACAAAGAGATGATTGACATGACCCCTGAAAAGGGGAGGGAGCTGCTTGAAAAGGCAGGTGTTATGATTTTTCCAGGTTTGGATATGAATTCTACATTAGTTTTTGATAGTTTCTTAAAAGATAACAATGCTACCCACAAGCTCAGTATAGAGAAGGTGACGGAGGTATACATAGGATCAAGATACAATCCTGATGATGAAACATTGATGATTTGGGCCTTGTATCCTCCTCACAAGAAATCAATTGTTATTGATACTGAAAAGGCATTCAGACATGTCATGACCCTGAAGGCTGGGGAGGTTCATCCTGTAGTGATAGCTGATATTGGGATAAATATAGCCAAGTTGAATAAAGCCCAAATCCAAGCATTGATAAGGGAAAGGGAGATGTCCAAAACCAATAATGAGAGGATGTTGAGAGAGAATGGACGCTTGAAATACTTGGTAGGTGCTGTAACAGAACCAACAAGGATGCTCACTCAAGGTGAGAGTTCACAGAAAAAAGACTGTTGGGAAGGGTCAACTGCATACTCTCAAGGGAGAATGGATGCATTTGCTGCAATAATAAAAAAAAGGCAGTTTGTTTTAACCACTTGGTTAAATAAACTCTGGGGAAAAAATTCATAGTACGTAGATGCAATAAAGGAACATAGGAGAGTGGATAGTAGAATTCAGGAAAGAATCGAGGAATTGGAGCAGAAGGACACTCCTAGTAATGAAGAGATTGAAAATGCCAATTGTATTATGGATAGGCACAGGGATTTCTTTGAGGAGTTACAAGGGGATATGCAGGGATTGACAGAGGCTGCCAAAGATAGATTGACCAAGTTATGTGATGATATAGGGAAAATGAAGAAAGTGACTACATGGAAAAGTGAGTGCAAAACAATACTCCAAGGGATGCTGGAGACAACCACTGCGAAAGATGTGATATTGGATGCAATATGTGAGCAAAATGAGCGAATGATAATGATGGAGATTATGATCCGTGATGCGTTGGGAGATGATGACACTCATGAGCGCCAGAATTATATGGAGCATATGTCTGCAGTCCATTTGTGGCTTAACAAAAATTATTTAATAGTGGATTTGTTAAACCTTTTATGCTTTAAACCTTTTTGAAAAGGCACATCCTTTTGCAAATTGATGTATAAGTATTCGTTGTTGGATAAATGTAAAGGGGTAGAAGATATAATTAGAATAGGATATATTGTTGTAAGCATTAAATTTTCAGAAATGATGACATTCAAGGAGACTATGTTGCATGTATGAATTTTGAAGGAGATAATGAAAGACTGTTGATTTAGTGGCTTCATTCTGATATCAATTGTTTGTTGGATTCTTGCGATTATTTGATTGTCTCCAATCTGATGTTTCTTGGTTGTTTAAATTGAAGTATCAAGTATATATTTGATTTATCAGTACACATTTGTTGTTTCTGTGTGATTTGGTTTATTGGATTCTTTAAAGAAGAATTAAAATTCCTTTCAATAAATTACAGTAATCTAGGAATGCCATTTGGATTAGTAAGAAGAATCAGATAATTAGATTTGATATTCTGTCTCAAGTAGGGTTTATCAATTACACTCTTGCATGTTTATACCAGTTGTAAACTCATAGTTATATGCCAAACAATTAGAGGACCTGCTAGATAGAAACCATTCATTAAAGGATTTCATTTGACTCCGTTTTACCCAATAAGGCACTGGTCTCCCTTATTTACATTAAATTAGTTTTATTCATTTTATTTAACATCTCTTAATTGAACATATTAATTCATACCTTGATATTGCATATACAATTTATACCAAAGTAGGATCATATCTTTCCATTGTTAAATTTCCATTTGTGGATAGTTAGATCAAGTAGGAAACATAAATTGAACATATTAATTTAGTATAAGAGTCAACCAATCATACAAATCTTGTGGTTGTAGATGCCCTTTTGAAATCTATGCAAAATGTGGGAGGATAGACAAAGCTCATGAACTATTTGACACAATGCCTCGAATAATTGTAATCTCATGGAATACACTCTAATTAGAAAAGTCTTATCATTGCCCTCATAACAATCTATCAATTTTTTTTAGTGTCTATAGTGTTATACCCAATTTGGGACATGGGATATAACAAAATAGACACTAAAATAAATTGAGAGATTAAAATTCTTTGAGACATTTTGTCAAATAGTTCACAAGCTTTTTCTATCCTTCCACATTCTGTATAAATTTTAAAAGGGCATCTACAACCACAACCATTGAAAAAAATCATCTTTATATTATGCTTTGATGGATGTCTATACCTTGTTCCAAATCTCCCATATTAAGGAAACCAATAAGGATTTTGGTGAAGGTTGTGGAATTTTTCTTTGCATCTACCAATTGCATTTGTTTGAAAGTTTCTATAACCTTTTGAACAAATCCATTATGTGTATATTCTAAAATCATTATAGTACACAATTTCACATTTATTTGGCTTTGCATCTACCAATTGTATTTTCTTGAATTTCCATACAATATTTTCAATGTAGATCTCTTTTGTGGATATCTTATAGTCCTTGTAGTCCAAATCACTTTGTTTTTTGAAGAAACTATTACCATATATTTCTTATTTATGTTTTTATTTTGCATACATGTTTATAAGTTTGATATTACAATTAATAATATTAATTTTGGCAAGACATTAAAAGATTTTGTTGATTTTAAAAATATATGCATCCCAATGTAAAAATTCCAACAATGGAAGCAATGATTGTAACACATAATTTTTTATGTAGTATCCAATTCAAAGGATCATGTTACAATTTAGGGTTATGATTGGGTATTTAATTAGGGTTATTATTGTTCGGGTTAGTGTTAGGTTTAGAGTTAGGGTTAGGGTTAGGAAAAATAATGTTAGGATTAGGGTTAGCTTAGGGTTAGATTTAGAGTTTTGGTTATGGTTGGGATTAGATATGAAACTAGGGTTAGTTTTTAGGATTACAATTAGGGATTATAGTATTAGGGTTATATCTAGAATTAAGTTTTAGGGTTATTGTTATGATTAAGGGTTGTTTTTATATTTTGACTTAGAGTTGGGGTTAGGATTAGGGCCAGGGATAGGGCTAGGGTTAAGTTTAGGGTTATTAGAGTGAATGAAACTAATTAATAAAAGAAAAAATATTTAGGGTTAGGTAATTAGGGTTAGGGTTGGGTTAGAGTTTTGGTTGTGGTTAGGGTTATAAAGATAGGATAAAGGTGAGGGTTAGGGTCAAAGTTAAGGTTTTGAGAAAAAGGGTTAGGTTATGATTTGGATTACCCTAAACTCTAACCATAACCATAAACCTAATCCCAAACCTAACCCTAAAGAAAACACATAACCTAACCCTAATTGTAGTGTTTGAGGCTAGGCTCAAACACTATATAACCTAACCCTATATAACCTAACACATAACCTAGCACTAGAAAAAATTCTTCTCCCAAACAATCTCCTCTACTTCTATTCACGCCTACTGGAGTTGCAACATTCAACATTGGTGCTTCAACCATTCATTCAAAGCTAAGAATTTGAAAGCAGTGTTCATTTGTAATATAATTAATGATTTAACAATATTATAATTATTATTAATCTAATACAATATTAATATTATTAATAATATACCAATAATATTAATAATCTAATATAATTACTATTAATCTATAGATTATATATAATCTTAATATATCAAATATATCATTATAATTCATATAATGTAATATAATATTGTTATATAATATATTAATATTTTAACATTACTATTAATCAAAGTGCTTTAATATTTATATCGAGTTTTAATACATTATATGACATGATGGTTATGTATTCAGTGCTAGTGACTACTATGAATGAACACGATTGTCGATGGTGGAGATCAACGGTTGGCCGCCCTCGCATGATACAAAGATGCAAGGTGTTTATTGATTGCGATATCACGGGCGAGCACCACATGTCTTTCCTTGGCGATGCATAATGTGGTGGGACCTTGGTGTTGAGATGGAGATTACATCAGCCTTTTGAAGGCAACCACTTGATAACTTCTCAAACATAAGAAGATGTGATTTTGGCCCTATTAGGAGAAGAATAAAGAACAATGGAAAATATTTAAAAGTTGATTCTCAACATGAGCATGTATTATACTCATGAGGTAATAATAATTAAAAAATAAAAAATGAATGTTATTATTGTAAGAAAAAGGATCACATAGTGTGGACCTGTATAACTCTAGCCAATGATGTTCTTGAGGGAGAAGTTAAATAAAAGTAAAATGATGTTAGCTTAGACTATATATATTTGTTTGTTTCAATGAAAATGTTTTATTGTGAGGAATGTAAAACTTAACGGAGGGTGTTGGGTGTTTTCATTCAATTTTTCATGTTTTCCCCTTAGCTCCTACTTTATGTGTGTTTTTTATGGAAGCCTTTGGATATCTTTTGGCTAATAGTATTTCATGGAACCTTATTAAAGGTGCTACTTTTCATAACTCTATAGCCCAACTATACAATGGTCATTTTTCTAATGACTCCTTTCTCACTCTCTTGGAGGACAAATGTGGCATTATTTAGGATATTCAATGCCTAGATATTTTCTGGAAAGCTTTAAGGTCAAATATATAGTGGCATAAAACTCAATGTTATAGGAAATCATTCTTAGCCAAGCCCAATTTGTTCAATTCCTATGGATAGAAGGGGGTTGATCATAAGGAAGTGTTGATATTCCTAAGCATCTCTTTTACTTTTTAGGTTTCTCCTTCCTCTTTAAGGAAATATATCATTTCTAGAGTTGAGAAAAATTATCATATTAAACTATAAAGCCCCTTTCTTTGGCAAGGAGATTCCATGTGTGTTCAAAAATTCTTGTTACACACATTTACATTACTCATGTTGCTAAGAACCTTGCAAATCCTCATATTTGAAGATTGAAAAAATCCAAAGGTATATTTTATGGCCTCCTTTTAACCAAGGAAAATGGTTTCACAAAGTATCCTAGGAGTTTTATTATTTCCCTCATGACTATAATAGGCTTGGCTTACTTTATATTCACTACTCTAAATGGAGCCATAATAGGCTTTTCTTGCTTTATATTCACTACTCTAAATGGTGCCATAATTTTAAATTTGATTAACATACTCTAGAACCTAACTAAAGCGGGTTGTAGCTCGTCAAATTGGACAAGTGAAAGATCAATACCAACGTTGAGGAAGAGTTTGGAGGAGTGAAAACAAGGTCAATACTAGTGCCAATGAAGAGTTTGGAGCTAAAACAAGGTCAATACCGGCACCAAGGACGAGGTTGAGGGAACTCAGGGAAAATCGATGACCAAGGGACAATGAGTACTGTAATTTTGGCACCCCCATTCTCTTTAACCTGCAATTTTCATGCCTAGTTTCCAAAGATCTTCTCATACATTGGCCCCCCCATTCTCGTAAAATGGTATAAGATAAGACAGTAAAAATAAAATAGCTTAGTCTTTCACATTTTTATAGTGATTAATAGAGGCACATAGACCAATTCTTCATAATAGAAGAATTTGATCATACTTTTCCAGGAGCACTAGAAGACTCCCCCACATGTCTGTACTTCAACCTATCTACCTTAGTTTGTAGCTCAACATTCCTTTGCTGCATTCTACTATACTCTCCAATAATGGTATACTCCATCAAATCCACCATGATGCACACCAATCCATTGAGTTACAGTTCCAAGATAGTGGGTGGATTGGTGGATGTCATTTCTATTTAGCCCTTAAACCCTTACACAGGCACAACATGGCAGTCCTTGTATTTGATTGTTTAATCCCACAAAATAGTGATTGAGAACTCCAAAACAAATGCAAATGAAAGGGAACACGTATATTTATCTACACCAATGATCTTAGAGCATTTCAAGCTTGTATGGATCCATAAAACACAAAAGAACTTCGAAAAAATTGTAAAAACACAGAAAATTGCTTCAAGAACGTGGTATCTTATATGAAATTTCGGTATCAACTCCTCCAACAATTGCAATGGGATGGGAATACAATATGATAGAAGTGGGATAAAAAATGCATTGTTTGAAGCATCAAACCAATATGCAAAGATGAAAGAAAGTGATAACCCCTTAAACTAAAAAAGTTTCTTTTAAATTTAAGTTTCTTAGAACATTGATACAACCACTCATCCTACCTTAAAACATACCAAAAGTCTCCTAGCAATTAGACATAGGGAGATTTAAGATGACTTAAACAATTTTTATTGCCAAATCATAAACTTATGATGAATTTACCAGGCCTAGTACACACTCCCTCCCTATTAACCACTTAGACATATGGAAATTAAATGTAAATTTGCTGCTATTTTTAGTCATGTAGGTGTCCAATGAACCACTTGGTGGTGTTTCCCTTCAAGTTTATTTACTTGAATGAAGAGTAAAAGTCCTTTGATTACAATTAGAGAATACATTTGATGCCTTGGTTGTGTAACTGGTGGACCATAGTCACATTTAACACTTGTTACAAAGTTTGGGAGTTAAAATGTTAAGTAGATTTGATTTGTGATGGACACATTTGGACGGTAGTAACCATAACTTGCAATCTATCAAGACTTGATTACCTTATAACCTGCCAATTTCTAGCGATGAAATGATAGATTAATCATAATGTCACCTACGGATCACATCACCATGAAAGAACTTCATCCAACATCCTTATGAGTGCAGGTACCACCAAATAGGTATTTGTCAGATTTGTCTTCCTCAAGCGAGGGAAATTCAGGAAGAGAAGAGGAAAGCGAGACATGTAGTAGGTCTAAAAGAGGGAGATCAACTAGAGGTCAAAAGATTAGAAGAAAATTCCGTAAACGCATGGAATTTTTTCTTGCTGAAGGGGGGTCATGTTCTTATGATGATGAGAGCATAGGAAAAATCGAGGTGCCCTTGAGGTACAAACATCTATGGAAACAATGGGTACCCAAAGAACTTCCTCTAATAAACACTGATCTTTGTGTCAACGAGAGGATATATCGCATAGCACCATCGTCATTACTTGGTTTGGGCCTATTTTGCATGGATGACATAAAAGTCTATTATGACAAAGTTACTGAGTTGATGGAGTATGTTGGACCCTATTACAGTTACAAATATTGGATGCAGCTAGTTTGATATACACGAAGTATGCGTAGGTATGCATTATCAACAAATTATATACAACTAAAAGATAAGGATCAAAATAAAGGAGTGGCTAGGTACATTGACGGGAGGCCAAAAGCATCAAGGAATATTGCAAGGTTTATAAATAGTACACGACTTGGGTCAACAAATAAGCAACCCAATTGTATATTCGAGGCGTGAGAGGGAAACCTTGTATTCGTATGTGCGATAAAATCAATAACTGCAGGGGAAGAGTTGCTAATCGATTACAATTTGAATCACTTAGATACAAACACAATTACTATGGGGGTGGTATGTACTATATACCATTTTACCCAACCTCCAATTAATGACTCCAATATACCATTTTATTATTATTTTTTTTCTCATAAGTCTATTGGTTTCATTTCGGTAATGTTTTTTATATTTAATTTTTGTCATAGCGGGACATTCATCATACGAGGAAGGCTCCGACCTAGAGCATAGATCACGATCCATCTTTAGGTGCTTCTATCCAATAGGTTTACCTCATTGTAATTGTACAAATTAGATACGAGTAAAATGTTTTATTATTATCTTTTTTTCATGAGTTTATTGGGTTAATTTTGATAATGTTTTTAATATTCTTGTTGTAGATGGTTGATCAAGGAAAGGCACCAGCAGTACAGGAGAGCATCCATATGGAGGTGGAGTCACTATTATGCGATGATGACATTGCATTTTTCGCAAACCCTGTGGATATGATGAGGAAGGCCCAAAAAAAAATGCAATGAAGAAATCCTTAAGTTGGTATTCATAGTGCCTCAAATAGATGAGATAAGAGAAAGGGTTAAAATATTGTCTAAGAGAGCACAAAACTTGCAAGTAATCTGTCATGAAATCTTTAATTATAACATAAGTTCATTCATGGTTTTATATTTTGTACTCTTTTATGTCATGAACTAAAATATGTGTTGTTTTCACAAGATTATTTGCGTCCTCATCATGTTGCTGACTATGATCAAGGTACTGCAAGTGTTGCCCAGGAAGTAGGGGCCAGTACAAGTGTCAATCTTGATCTTCCTACACATACAACACATCATCCGTGCCTATATTATCGATTGAAATGTCGGCAACACATACCATGCAGGCATTCGGTAGTGCACTGTCTGGTAGCGAACACATGCCACTACATGTGTCAGTACCTATGGATACATAGGCCACTAGTACTGGTGATGTTTTAGCAGCATTTCCTAGATCTTCCTGTATTACTAGTATGGGAACATTGCCGGTCACATTTGTGGTGACTGAGGATTTCCTTCCCATAAAGATAGAGAAGGTCCCAGGTACTTTAAAATGTTTTAATTATTATTATATTTAATCCAATTGAAATTTACTTATTGATCACTCTTTATAGACTAATGATCCCATGATCATTTTGCAAGAAATGATGTTTTTTATAAACATCTAAGTTATATTATAGTAGAGCTCTTCGGGCCCACCATACGTACGATGGAATGCCCAAAATGAAGATTTAAAAGATGAGCTCATTAACCATTTAGTTGTGTTGCTTGGTGATAAAACATTCAACCGAACGAAGTTCTTTAAGAAAGATGGTACCTATCTAAAGTATGTGAGGGACCAATATAGGTCACATTTAGAGAAGAACAAAAAGTACGAGCATCCCCCCATGATTCTGAAAAGGGAGTGGAAGGACTTGGTGTCAGATGGAAAGGAGAAGGCTGAAAAGAAGAAAGGAAAGATACCACCGGGTCAAGGAAGGTATGTGATACTATCAACAATTTAATTATATATTGATCACTCTTTCTTTTTACATAATCTAACGTATTTCAAATTTTTCAGAGGCTGCCTGACACATCGAAGGCAACAAAGGAAAGACTAGAAAAACACAGGCAACACAAACTTGGCTCTGGTGGTTATATGAAAATAGCCACACGATTTGTAAGTATCAATAAATGAAATATTGCATCTAATTAATAAATTGCAAACAATTTTGGTTTTATCACATCATAGAAGCAAAATTAATGATCACATGCAAAAATGCAGGGCTTTGATTTCAACAAAGTTCCCATAGAAGAGGACCTGAAGATTGCCTTCCACCAAGGCTATGGAGCCCTGACTGAACAACTAAGAGTCTCGACTGGGCAAACACAATCTTCCACTGCATCCAACACATAGGTAAATAAACTCAATAAAGTTTATTTCAAATTGAATACTTGTGCAATATGTTCAATATTAATTTCCACCATAATAATGTGCCTATTTGTTTTACACGGATAAGTAATGATATTACTGCACATGACATTGGAATGCAGCCTAGTGAGGGTAGAGCACAACCTACCGATGAAGGCCATGGTGTGCATCCTGGTACTGGATTTATTCATGTGCTATACAAAATGTAGTATGGATTAATACAATTAAACATCTTTAATTGCATTTGGTGTATTAATCAATGTAACCTTTCATGTTTTAACTTTAGAGCATGTAGAGAGTGATCAACATGTTGAGCATGATTAGGCTAGACAAGATCAGGAACATGATGTGGCTCCATTAGGTAAAGAGGACCACTCTAATGTTTTTTTAAACATATTTAATTGCAATTGGTGTATTAATTAATGTAATCTTTCGTGTTTCAACTCCAGATCAAATACACGAGGGTGTTCAGCATGTTGAGCATGAGGCTATAAGACAATATCAGGAACATGATGTGGCCCAATCAGGTAAAGAGCACCACTCTGATGTTCTTTTAATTAATGAAATACGTGTAACAATAATAATAAAACATATCAATTTAACATTTATCTACTATTGCAGCAGACCCCCCCTTGCAACCGCATCCACATTGTGAGTACACGACTAGGCATACATTGAGATCACAAGCATAGCTCAGAACAATTGAAGGGGGGACAGATGATTTTGAAAACGATAATCCACTTCAACTTTTTTTAGCTGCAAAAAAGAAACAAAAAAAGAAGTGATTGCAATCATATTATGACAACCATATTTTTGATAATATGTAAAAATTGAAAAAATAAAATATGTTAATGAATGAATGTGAATATGTTAATGAATAAATGTTATATGTTAATGAATGAATGTTATATGTTATTAATGGATGAATGAATGAATTTTATATGTTATTAATGGATGAATGAATGATTAATGTTATATGATCGGGTACGGGGAATTGAGAGTGATGTGAGGGGGGAGGAGGGGGGGCGGGAGGGGCCAAATGAGCTTCCACCTTCATGTGGTTGGCCCTATTAAGTAGAGAATATTAAACTATTCTCAAAACAAAGAGAAGCTCAATAAGGTAAGTAATGCACTTTTTCAATATAAGAAATGCATCGTTTGAAGCATCAAACCAATATGCAAAGATGAAAGAAAGTGCTAACTTTTCACTATGTACATTGTGTTGTGTGTGGATTTGGTTTCAAAGCTCTATTTTTTATTTTTATTTTAGTGGTCTCATTAATTTCACTTTTGTGCATAACAGGTTAGTGGAAAATTTGACAGATCTGAAGGGTTTAGAGGCTCGATTGAGATAGATACATGGATATTTGGATCTTGTTGTTGATAGGAGGCTTCCACTTAACCATGAAATTTTGTACCATCTGCAGGTATGCTAAAATATCTCTACTTACATTCATTCAACTTACTGTAATATAATATCTGACAAAAATCTCCTTTTCATTATACTTAGATGGATTTTCATGCCCTGTTCCAAAGCACATGTTTTAAAACAAGCAAAAAGGATGCTAGCAAGGGTTAAAGAATTCGGCTTTACACCTGCCAATTGCATAGTTTACTTTATTCATATAGCATATTGCCAATGCATTTCACAATTGTTGAAATCATATCCTATAATTACAAAACTAGTAAAATTAAAATATGTAAGTTTCAAATATGACATTACATATCTTTCTATGAATTTTTGAAAGAAAAATATTAAAATGGAGAAGAATTAAAAAAATAATCTGCATAATTTATAAGAGATCAGAGATTTTTTTTGTAGAGTTATCTTGAATATATTTAAGACAAAAGTAACTTATACAGATTGAAGCAGAATATCAGTAGTCTAAAATCACCAGTCAACACATCTTAGTAGTATCTCAATTCAAGAGAACTAGGTCCACTATCCATTAGCCAGTAAAACAAATAAAATCAATTCATAAGATTATTCTGTTCTAATAGGGTTGACTGGTTGCTTGTTTCTCTTTGATTGTCAAGAAGTCGTCAATATACAATTGGTTTTCCCGCCTTCTCTTGCCTCATGGCCAGAGAGTTTCTGTAGAAGGCATCAAAGTAACCTTCAAGATTGACAATGGCAATGAGTACAAGGTCAGTATAACTTAATGCTAATTGGATATGATTTTATTTGTTCAAGACCAATTTAGATTCATTTTCTGCTCACACTACTTTTATTTACATTTATGTTTTGCTAATATCCATTTTCCTTTACATTCATATTCTTCTATACATATTATGTTTACAATAATGTTTTCCTTAATTTAATCTATGGGAGAGGACCTAGTACCTGAGCAACTTTCAATGTCATGCTATTAGGATTTACTATGAAGCTAATCCAAAGTTTTTCATTGCTGCTCGAGGCCATATTGCAGTGCTTTCTCTAGGAAGCCCACATGATCCCCATCAGGTATCTTCTTTTTTTAGTCTCTAAATTTGTTAGAAGAAATCAACAACCAATTTGTCTAAATGTGGCTCCTTGTTTACACATTAATATCTCTTTTGGCAGCAATGGATCAAAGTGGATTCATGGGGTCTTAAAGAGAAGGCTCTCAAACATGGAGAGCAAGAGTGGGACTAGGTAAAAGCATTCATAATCATGCTCATATTGTTTTATTTACTATCTAAGAGCTAAGTATCCAGGATAACATTCTGTATTTTTCTATTGAATTTCTAGAGTGAGAATAATTTTGGGTTTGCAATCCTATTTTTTAGTACACTAGCTAAGTATCCAAGATGCACTGCAGGCACTTTTTCTCACCAAATTGCTCATTTTCCACAAATTTAGATTCTAGTGTGTAGTTTAATATTCACTATTTTGATTTTTTCTTTTTTAGAAAAATTAGAATCTAGTTCGTAGGTTGTGCTTGTTGTCCATGACAGTCCCCTTGATCTCATGACACATCATAGGTTTTATATTTTGCTCCAATTGTTGATCAACATCAAATGTGGCCATCATAATATCATCCATAGCCTCCATATTCTACAATTATTCATTGCTCATTTCTCATACATAGTAACCAAATAATGCAGGCCTAGAGCTTGGATTGCAGATGTATGCAAAAATGATAAATCCTTGCCTCTATAAGCCTAATTAAACACAACAACTGACATGTTGTTTGATATTTTAAACAGTCATATGACTATCCTTTTTCTACCTTGTAAAAAATTACTCAATGCATACAATAATTTATTGAAATGCAAAGTTGAATGGCCTCTTAACTCTTGACACTAATGTCATTGCATTTGTCCAAACAGGGTTAATCATATTGTGATCTAAATTTTCATAATGAAGTCTTCCAATCTGTCCTTTAAATCTAAGCATTGATGACAATCCATATTGTCTTTTACTACCCCTATTAAATGTAGGAGTTGAGAAAATACAACACCACAAACCCCGAAGATCACCTGCATGCAAATAACCTGTCAAAAAAAAGAAGAAATGGAGACAAACAAGCAAGGGTTCTTTGAAAACTGGAAATGTATATATCAGAGAGAATGAGAGAATGAATTGATATGAAATACAATGGGATCAATCCTTATAAAAAGGAGATCAAACAAACCCTAATAAAACCCTAATAGAAGCCCTAATAGGAAAACATTTAATAATTAATATAATTATTAAATGTCACTTTATGCAAACTAACGTGAAATCTTAAGAAGGGAATAAAGGTAACTTAATCAACATAATTAAATTAAGACCTTTACTCTAACACCCCCCCTTAAGATGAGCAACAGTGCAGCTACAAAAAAATGCAAAAAAGCAAAGGTAACTACAATGCAAGAAGGAAAACATGGGTCCCGACAACTTGGCCAGATCAGGTACCCAAATACAACCAAATCTCTGTAAAATGGAGAAATAGAGAAAACCTCTTGGGAAAAAGCTCTACTCCAAAAAGAGAAGAAGAAAGTCAAGAAGAGACATCACTGAAGCAGAAGAAGTTGTAAACAATTATCGAAAGATGACTGCTATGGTGCTGAAGAACCTCCTCTGAAGATAGGATGATCAAGAACAAGAAGACAATAATCTGCATAAGTACCCATACGACACTACTTGAATCAGATGGAAAACAAAGGAAAACACCTGGAACGAAGATACAGATGGCACAAAAACCAATAGTCTGAAACATTGATCAACTGAGAATGGAAGATTCCTTCCGAGGTGAAACCAAGGAAGAATTAGCACGAACAATATAATACCCCCCCATAATGCTGAACTGGGAGAGCCTGATAGATCCACTGAAATGATGTGAAATACCCTGTAGTGCATGAAGGAGAAGAAACATCTGAAAGTGTGCAAGATAGCACTTGCAACTGAAAAAGTGGTGTTCAAAACAAAGCACACATGCGTGAGACTAGAATCATATGGATCCATGGTCGTCGTGGAGGGACACTCACCGGACAAAGGTGTGATGGCAAACAAAGGCAAACTACACAACCCCCCATGGTATGGATTCAATGTCGTCGTGGAGGGATACTCACCGGACAAAGATGTGATGGCAAAACAAAGGCAAACTACACAACCCCTCATGGCACTTTATAATATCAGTGTGAGTACAAAATATGGCACAACCTTATGTGCAAAATCCTTAAAAGATGCATGTACAATAGTGTGGCACTTTATCTCAGTGCGTTTACATAAAAGATAGCTTACAAATGATGCTTAGAATGTCCTCAAAGGACAAAATGCTAGAAATACATGAAGAACAACCAAAAACAAAGCATCCCATGTAAACAAAAAGTTTCCAAGAGCAAATATGTCCAGGTAATCCACCAGAGTGTGAAAACACAAATAACTGAATAAAATATACCTGGAATGAAATCTGGAAAAATGGCATGGATGAAACTAAAGAGCCTTGAAATATGGTTCCAACGCCGCTAAGATTGTGAAAAACGGAGAAACTGATCAAAAGTTATGAGCTTGAGATTGAAAATAGCCCCTTTGTCTTCAACTAGCTGTAGAATTCACCAACGGAAAAATAAAGTGATGAGACCCACACCACTAGAAAGATGAGAAAACTAGCTTTTCGATGATATCTTGTTTGCCAAAAAAGGATATCATATGCCCAAGTTACGACCTCCGGAATAAATCAACTCCAAAGAGGGGAAAAACCAATGCTGGGTTAAATTTGACGGTCATACGGTTGTCGCAACAAAATGACTGGGTTAAATTTGACGGCCAAATGACCATCACCGTAAAAGTGTGATTGGACTAATTTTCTGAAAAAATGTTTTTTTAAAAAATTAAAAAAAAGTATTACAATTTTTTTGAAATTTAAAAAAAAAAAAAAAAAAGTGGTGGGGGAGGCACGTGGGCCCACCCCCACACCCACTATAGCCCTTATGCAGGCGTGGGCTCCCTGCGTAGTACTCCGCGTAGGTACAGACCTGCACAGAGCCTACGCAGGGAAGCTCGACGCGAGGCCCGAGCATGCCTTTAAAAGGCTTTTGAATTTTGATTTTTTTTTTTTGATTTTTTTTAATAAAAAAATCAAAACAAAAAAAACATTTACAAATATATATTTTTTGAAAATATGTTTTTTTTTCGAAAAATAAAATTTACCAGTCAGGCGAGGCCGTACTGCAAAAATTTTTTTGCTTCAAATTTTGACTTTGTCCAAAATGGACGAATGAACAGTCGATTTAGGGGTTTTGGACCACTACAGACGCAATGGCGAGGTCCGTTTGAGTTGAAAATGCTTCAAAATTGCAGGTATGCCCTAGATCAAGAAAACAAACCCCAAACCCTTGAAGCTCCAAAAATCTTCAAAACAAGAACAAGAAGCAATAGGCGTGGAGCTCTGATACCATGTAGGAGTTGAGAAAATACAACACTACAAACCCTAAAGATCACTTGCATGCAAATAACCTTTCACAAAAGAAGAGATGGAGACAAACAAGCAAGGGTTCTCTGAAAATTGAAAATGTATATATCAGAGAGAATGAGAGAATGAATTGATATGAAATATAATAGGATCAATCCTTATAAAAAGGAGATCAAACAAACCCTAATAAAAATCTAATAGGAAAAACCCTAATAGAAGCCCTAATAGGAAAATATTTAATAATTAATATAATCATTAAATGTCACTTTATGCAAACTAATGTGAAATCTTAAGAAGGGAATAAAGGTAACTTAATCAACATAATTAAGTTAAGACCTTTACTCTAACATTAAATGCTCATGGTCTTGGCACATCAACTTTCTCTCTTTGATTGACTTGTCCTTATGTCCTATCATTATCCCTATAAATGCACTTCGGAGCCTTCTACTACTTTTATATATCGCCCAGAGTCACCCTGATAAGTATTTTGATCCATTTGTATCTTCATTGACAAGAGATCATGTATCGCTAGGCTATTCTACAGTTTCCCCGATGTGGTGAGTCTCTTCGATGATTATTCTTTCAATCTCAACTATGTCGCCAAGATTCCTGCCGATGTAATCTTATCGACGTCACATAACGGGTCGGGTAGACATTCAAAACTTACTCTGATGTTATATGTCTTGCCGATATGCTTCCCTTGTGCTTCATCGATGAGACAAGATGAGTATCTCGCTAATGAAACGTCATCGTTGAGACCAAAATCCAGTCCTCTCGATATATCTTCTCAGACAATTTTGATGGTTGTAATAGTCTTGACCTTTCACCGATATGCCTGCATTCAACGAATAATTAAAAAAAAAAAAAAATTGCATTGTTTCGTCGAATTTGCGATGAACCACAAAAAGTGTCTGATGAATTTGCAATGTATCTGACGAATTTTCACCGTAATGACTTGCCTATTTCATCGCGAGTTCGATGAACTTCTATCACTATTTCAATCTAAAGTATGTCGCCAAGACTCCTACCGATCTATTCTTAATGGCGTCACATAGTTGGTCGGGTAGACATTCAGAACTTACTCTGATGATATATGTCTTGCCGATATGCTTCCCTTGTGCTTCATTGATGAGACGAGATGTGTATCTCGCCGATGAAACTTCATTGCCGAGACCAAAATCCAGTCCTCCCGATATATTGTTTCGTCGAATTTGCGACGAACCGCAAAAAGCGTTCAACGAATTTTCACCGTAATGACTTGCCTATTTCGTCACGAGTTCGACGAACTTCTATCGCTATTTCAATCTAAAGTATGTCACTAAGACTCCTAACAATGTATTCTTAACGGCGTCACATAGCTGGTCGAGTAGACATTCAGAACTTACTCCAATGATATATGTCTTCTCGATATGCTTCCCTCATGCTTCGTCGATGAGACAAGATATGTATCTCGCAGATGAAACTTCATCGCTGAGACCAAAATCCAATCCTCCCGATATATCTTCTCAGACAATTTTGATCACTATAACAGTCTTGATCTCTCAATGATATTGGCAATACGTCGAACTTTTTTCGTAATGGCAATGAACTTATGTTGTTAATCCGACGGTTTGGCAAAGGTATGCCTCCCGTGCTTCAGGTACTGTTCGTCACACGATCGACGAAGTGGGTGTCGCGGTTCTGACGAGCTTGCATCGTGAGGTCGACGTTTTGGCAAAGGGATGCCTCCCATGGTTTGGGTACTGTTCGTCGCACGATCGACGAAGTGGGCATCATGGTTCTGACGAGCTCGCGTCATGAGGTCGACGTTTTACAGTCTGTCGGGATATAGACGAAAATTGAGCGACGACGTTGATTTCTGTGATTCGTCAGTCAGTCGACAATATATTGTCAAAAGTTCGACGAATGACCGCTAGAAATTGGAATCAAATTTTGTAGTGTGTGAAGTGGATTCTCAGATATTTGAGAGGCACTTCAAATGCAACTATCTATTACAGTGGGAGTATTTTTCAAAATGGGTATGTGGATGCAGATTTTGGTGGAGACATAGATAAGAGAAAGTCTACAACAGGGTATGTGTTCTCTTTAGCTAGAGGTGTTTTTAGTTGGGTGTCAAAGTTGTAGACAGTGGTTGCATTGTCTACTACTGAGGCAAAATATATGGCAGCAACACAAGCTAGCAAGGAGGCAATCTGGCTTCATAGACTTTTGGGTGAATTGCAAGTGAAGCAAGATAACATGGTACTGCATTGTGACAGTCAAAGTGCTTTACACTTAGCATGAAACTCGACATACCATTCTAGAACAAAGCATATTGATATTCAATATCACTTTGTTTGTAAAGTGGTGGAAGGAAGACAAATCTCTTTGGCCAAGATTCACACTGATGTAAACCCTGCGGATATTATGACGAAACCTATTGGTAGAGAGAAGTTCATTTGGTGCAAAAATTCTCTTGGTGTGCAGATTATGTGATGATAGTCAGCATTGGCAATGGTCTTTTAGTAGAGGAATTATTTATGAGTTTAAAATTTGACTTCAAGCGGGAGAATGTTAGAATATGAAGTCAATTAGGACTCTAATTTTGTATGTGTCATACAAGTTGTCTTCAATTAGGACTCTACTCCTATATGTGTCATACATGTAGTTGAGTGAGCCATATTGTGTTGTCTTATTAAATTATTAAGTGAGTCATATTGTGTTGACTTAGTAAATTATTAAGTGTTTCATAGTAGAATCAAATTGGGCTCTATATGTGTCAATCTTGTAGATGATTGAGAGCCACATATAGGCTTAGTCAATAATATGACTATAGTGGTGGAATTGGAAGGATTAAAGGTGAAAAAATTGAGAACTTAATTATAGCATTAAGTTTCTCAAATTTGTATATAAATAGAGGTGCATTCCCTCATTTGTAAGTAGTAGAAACTAAAGCTAAAGGCTAGAATAGTTTTGACAGGTATTCTTTCCCTCTTTTTGAAGAAGGGGCTAGATCTCATTTGAGGTTGTTGCATCTCTGTAATTCCCGAGAATCAATACGAAAGATATTTTTCTCATGGTTTTTTACTGGTATAATTTTAGTAGGTTTTTCCCCGTAAAGTTGAGTGTTATGCGACTTTGTTCTTCTCCACAATTTTCTACACTTGTATATTTTTTCGTACAATCAGAGCTGTAGCACTTGAATTCAAGTGATTGTATGAACTTGAATAACCTCTCTGATACCATTGGCAACTTATCAGAGATGGAACACTTGAATTTAAGTGATTGTATGGACTTGAATAACCTCCCTGATACCATTGGCAACTTATCACAGCTTCAACACTTGAATTTGAACAAGTGTGAATTTAAATAACCTCCCTAATACCATTGGTAACTTGTCACAGGTGCAACACTTGGATTTGAGTAGTTGTAAGAACTTAAATGACCTCCCTGATACCATTGACAATTTATCACAGATTCAGCGCTCGAATTTGAGTAGGTGCGAGAATTTGAATAACCTCCCTGATACCATTGGCAACTTGTCACAACTGCAACACCTGGATTTAAGCGGGTGTGTGAACTTGAATAACCTACTTGCTGCCATTGGCAACTTATCACTGCTGCATATCTTGAATTTAGGCTGGTGTGAGAACTTGAATGAACTCCCTGCTACCATTGGCAACTTATTATAGTTGAACCTCTTAAATTTAAATTCATGTAGTAAAAGCCTTCCTGATACAACTGGCAACTTATCACAGCTGCAGAACTTGGATGTAGATTGGTGTGAGAATTTGAATTACATCCCTGATGCTATTGGAAACTTACCATAGCTCCATAATTTGGACATGAGTTTATGTGGAAAATCACCACCACTTATCACATCTCCAGAACTTTTAAGTAGATTTGTTAACTTTGAATAACTTCCTTGTTATCTTCGACAACCTGTCATAGCTGTAAAACTTTGGATTTGAATTGGTGTAATAGCTTAAATAAGCTCCGCGATACCATTGGCAACCTGTCATAGTTGATGCACTTGACTTTGAAGTGTGTGTGCTTAAAGATTGTCCCTGATACCATTGGCAAGATGTGACAGCTACAACACCATTTAGAAGGGTGTGAAGTTGCCCGATACTTTTGGCAACCTGTCATAGCGTTGGAGGATTCCAATGAGACATTCTTACTGAGTGTTGAGTGAGTATTAAATTGACTGCTTAAAAGAGGCTCAAATTTCCTCTAAGGCATATTGTATGGAATAGAGAATGCACTCCTTTGCACATCTTGTTATTTGAGTTATTTTAGTGGATGCTATATATTTTTTTTAAAATCTGATTAATTTAATAATTAAATGGAGGTTTAGGTTATGGAGAAAGTTTATGAATTACATTGGAAAAATGTTATGTGAGATGAATTCTATGGTTTTGGTTTCTCATTTAAATAATGAAATTTTTTCAGTATTTTTGAAGGTTGATTTTGTATGTGGAACAAATCCTTTGACAATCAAGAAATTTTGATTTCATCTCTTTTACTCATATTCTTAGAGAGTAGAATGTTTTTGCTAATTGTCTAGCCAAACCATTTGATGTTGATCATAATTAGAATGTTATGGATTGTGGATCCCTATCTTCAAGACATTATTTACAATTTCTAAAGCTTTTTCACATTTTAGTTGACAGTTGTTCCTTGTATTCAAGTTGTGTGTACCTTTTATGGTTTTGTGATTTCCACTAAGTCTTAAAGATGGTGGATTTGTAGTAAAATTCTTTGGACCTTAGTTACAATTGTTGTTGTTTGGAAATCTTTATGTAATTTTTCAGATTCAAAAATTATTATAATTATCTTTTTTGCTAAAAATAAAAAATAAAAATAAAATCGCCCTTATGATTTAATGACAAGTGAATTTAATTTTTATGTTTGCATGAAAATGCAAAAATGTCTTATGTCCAAAAATTATGATTTTACTCAACATATATTTTGTGGCACTTTTTTATTTCCTACTAAGGCCATTAATAATAGTTTAAATATTTTTAAAATTATTTTAGTATTTCTTAAAGTTTTATGTTGAATTTTTTGTTTCTCTAATGTTATATATTTAAGATTTTTGAGATTTTAATTTTCAATGTAAATGTATGAGTTATTTGTTTTGACTTGTTCAATGTATAGTATGCTATTAATGGCTCATTTAACTTATTTATTTCAAATTTGGTGTTTAAGGTATACTACAATTTGTTATATAACAAAATTTTGTTGGCTTTTAAAGTATAAGTATCATTCTTGTATTGGTTTATGGTATTGTGACTCCATCCCAATTTTTTTTTTTAATCTTCTTCAATCAAAACATCTATTAAGTTTTCCTTGATATTCTTAAGATTAATATTGACATCAATTGATTTAAGTGAGGACATGTTTGCACCCACACCATTAAAGAGTAGCACAATCTTACAACCCATTAAAAGATACCATAATTAGATGGTTGGGCTTATAACTCTCAAGACAAAATCTATACTATTTAATAGTTGCATTCCCCCTAAGAATGACACATTTACTTCCATTCTTTGACTAATATTTTATTCAATGCTTTGTTTTGATAGCTAAAGTCATTTATTATATTGAGAGACTTAACTACAATGACAAGGAGGGATGAAATGTAATAGTGTGAGTATGTTAACAAAAACTATTAATCATCAAGGTAATTTTGTTGAAGGATATAGCAGAGGCCTAGGAGTAGCAACAAATAATATGGAAGAGGTCAAAGCGATGTGGGCGGGAATAAATTGTATGAAGGACAAAGGGTACACAATTTTTTTTTTGAAGGAGACTCTAAGTTAATGATGGATTATTTAAATAATATGACCAAGTGCCTTGGGATTTAAAAGACATTCTGGATGATTGTAAGAATATGTTGAAAACCTTTCAACAGTATAAAATTGGCCATGTGTATAGGGTAGGTAACATGGTTGCTGACGCAATGGCAAATATCTACCTAAGACAATCAAAGTGGGCATATTGGAATTTCGTTCAATTGCCAAGTCAGATCAAAAAGATTATATCTAAAGAAAAAACTGGATTTTTATTTAATCCTATAGGGATTGAAATAAATTAGTTTTGATAGAGTTCTCTTTGTGTTATTTTTTTATAATTGCTCATAATGGTTATGTGAAATTGGGATAGTAGGGACTTGAAGAACTTTAATGATTGAAATAGTATGAAAAATCTTCAGAAGTATAAAGGTAATAAAACAAAAAGAAAAGATCTTTTAGAAGCCGCCTGTAGGATTAAAAAAGGAAAGGAGTTTGAAAGAATTCAAATAATGATTTTACCTACCCAACCCACTAAAAATATTTCAAGGGATTGCCAACATGACACTTCTGCACCAGCCAACTCCGATAGTATGGTGAATAATAAAAAAAGATTAATTATGATTCTTGATGGAGGGGGTGTTGTCATTTCCAATAAAGGATGGAACGAAAGGCATGATTTATCTCATTGTTAACAACAATATTTATTTAAAACTATTTCCAGTTGGTCTGAGCCATCACCATTCCAAATGAAAATTTCTCAAGTTACCATCATTGCTGAAAATTTTGAACTGCCAATGATTTTTCGTCTTGGATGAGAAGGGTCTAAGAGCTGAATATTTTCTTATGTGCAAGGACTACCTAATGAGAGAAGAAACCATGGGATGTCCTAGAAAGAGAACAAAACCAAGAAAACATGACTCTTTGCGAAAAAATGGAAAGCTATGGAGCCTTTTTGAATGCGCTAGTTTTACCCCATACTTTGAGGCTATGGATGGTTATAGTGAGGATCTTAGCTATAAAATTGTGAATGCCTGGAGGGATGGAGAGGTTGACATGGGTGGGATTCATCTCACAGTGGATGCTAAACTGATAGCTAAAGCAACTGGTCTCAAATATGAAGGAAATAAAATCACCAAAGTATGGGGAACTAGCAGACCTACATCGGTAATTTTTTTGAAGACAAGGAGAAACCACAAAGGTTCCATAACGGTTATGCCAGGTTTTTATTCTTTCCCCCTTACCATAATGTTTTCTTTTTTTTATGAAATATTTTACTTTAGAGGGTTGATATCAGTCAGTGCACGAATACCATTTTCCTATCCTAAACCACATTCAACATTTGGAAAAAATCAATCTGCCTTTTTTCCTCCTTTCATCATTATAGAAGAGCCTCAATAATGGAGCGAACCCACCTCTGCACCAAGGCTTAATTAGGGAAATTTACAAGTATGTCCTTGCCACCACCCTACAAAATAATGCATTTCATAATCTACTTGAGAGAAATTTATCCGCTAAAAGCTCTATCAAAATTGAGTTGTTGGAAATCTAACCCCACTCCTCTGAGAAAGAAACAAAAACTCGCAAGACACCTCCACTTAAAAAAGTGGAACCCTCATGGACGATGCTCCTCAAAATTACTCTTGAAAAATGCAATAGCAACCCTCTCTCTTCTAGTGTCATTAAGAAAAAGAAAAGTGGTGATTAAAGACCCCGTCTCTGAATCCCAAACCATTATGATCCCCGATTACCAAGATATAAGCCTTGAAAGTGGTTCCACCACCCCCATTGGTCGTAGATCTACCTGTCTTTCTCTTACTGCTTCCAAAGGAAAGGAAATAAGTAAAAAATAAAAAAATCAGCAGATAGGAAGTCTAAGGCCACTTTGGAACTAGAGAACAAAAAAGGGAAGAAAGTCGCAAGGGAGGAGAATGCTACCTCCTCTTAGGAGTATGTCCCATAAAGTTTGGGAGAAATTGAACTTTTTGAGGAAGAGGTTTCGATGTCTGAAGATATTAAGGATTCTAGTGAAGAAAAAGAAGAAGGCAACACTCCACAAGAGGAGCATGGTGAGGATGAAAGGAGAAATCCTAGAATGGTTGGAGAACAGAGAAAAATAAATGAAACCCCAACTAATTTGGAAACCACTGAAATTACTACCTCTCTCAATTCTAAGAGTCTGAATGAAAGAAACTCTAAAACATAAACGGAAAACATGGAAATGCTTGAAGAGATGATAGAGAAAGTTGAAATAACGTTGCAGAAAGAAGACAATTTAGATAGGTTCTAAGCTATTGAGGAGGTCATTATAAGGTTTGTAGAGTGATGGATGGTGTCATGAAAAGAGTTGTGATGGGTACCATATCGGGGTAGGGAAAAATAAAAAAATAGTAGAGGAAAAAAGGAAGAAGGGATGAAGCTAATCAATCCAGGATTATGGAGATAAAAGACAACCTCAAGGATATTGTCAAAGATCTAGAGAAGGCTTGGATCCTAATAGAGGATTCCTAATCCTCTATTCTATGTTTTGTTTTGTTCCTTTTTATGGCTTTGGTCAATTTTTTTTTGGCTCTTTTGTAAGGTTTATATCTGACATTAGCTTGGTAAGTCCGAACTATGTTTATATACTGTTAATCTCTGTTTTGATGGTTATATGTCCTTTGGGAACTTATGATGTATGATTTGTCTGCCCTATTATAATATCTGGATTAATGATAGTATGGGGTGGTTAAAATTATACTGGTACTTGGATAGGGTTATTTGCTTTGACTCTTTAGGAATTGGTTGATGCTTGTTCTCTATGGTTTTGGTGAGGAGATGTAGTGTTGTTTCTTGTTTTGTTGTCTCCTCTATTTTGTTGTTCTTGTTTGGTTGATGTTGCACTAGAATTTTATTTTATTTTGGTATGGGATCAAGGTCCTAATCCTACTTATTTAATCAAAATAAAAAACTATTAGATTCAATATATATTTAAAAATAAAATAAAACTATAAAATAACTCTTAGTAAATACAAAGAAAATAATTCTTAAATACTTGTAAAGTAAAAAAAAAAATCTCTTAAATAATAAAATGATTGGTTTTCAATGCATTTTAGATGGAATTTTAAAACATAGATTTTTTAATTATTTCATAATTGTAAAATAAATTTAAATTTTATGTTGCAATCATTACATTTTATTAAACATCAAGACATTGATGAGGCAAAAGACATAAGATGTTCACTCATCATTTTACTAAGATAAAACTAAAAATGATATAAGAATCTAGGGTAAGTGCATGGATCTGTGACACAATTTTGGCTCTTAAGATGCCACCTTTTTTTTTTCTTCTGAAATCAACAAAATCTGATTTGCACGAGAAAATAAAAATAGTTACGCTCAAAATTTCAAGATGCAGCAAGAACAAAAGTTGAATTGCTCTGAGTCTAGTTTCTAATCTACTAATTCTTTTTGAAATTAATGAAGATTAAGGGTCTCAAAAAGGGGGGGCCCAAAATAGGTCTAGTTTTTTTAATCAAAAATCAACATAGTGCCTAAGGGCCCCCTTTTTGATTAAATTTTTCTTAGAATTTCAAAAATCCCAACAGTGAGAAATTAGATAACACCATGTAGTTTATCCTCATTCTTTCAGATGATTTTTTTAATGAATATATAATATTTTACAAAATTTGAAAGTGGACACATCCTGAAAAGATGAAATTTGAGCGTGCCCCCCTAATTTTTTTGAAAAGTAATCAAGAATTGCTTTTTTTCATCATGTCTCTAATGGAGACTAGTTTAAAAAAATGTAATTTATTTCATGTTTCAATAGACGAGTAAAAATCTATCCTAAAACTAGCACATGCTATTTTTTGACCAAAAATGAAGGCATTTACAATAGAAGCTATGGATCAAAACCTTAGCTAAATCAAAATAAAAAAAGAATTAATATATTTAGATAGCTAAGAGAGAGGTTAAAGCCATCACAGTTTTTTTATTAACTTGCATTGAAAGATGTGCAAACGTGATGGTGAGCATAGATGAAAATATGAGGAAATTTGGCAAATCTTGTCAATTAACACATTGAAAGCAGGTCATTTCACGAGCACCAAATTTGGTGTGCACCAAATGTGATGTGTCATTTGGTGAGCACCAAATTTGGCATGCGCCAAATGCAATGTGTCATTTAGCGAGTGCCAAATTTGGAACTTTCCAAATGACCAGCTTTGAACAAAATATTACTTTCCCCTCTCTTTGGTCGATCACTTTGATAATGCTTAGAGTGCATAGTTTATGATCGTAGATGGATAGTTGAGATTTTAACTTTCATACACTCTCTACCTCATTACTCTAACTGGATACCTCTTTATCCCTCTAATCTCTCTCTCTCTCTCTCTGAGGTATGACTCCCTCCCACGCTACCTAGACTACTCTCTCTCACTCCAATCCCCTCTCTCAGGTCTCGTTCTCTCCCACCCTACCTAGATAAATATATCTCATTCTAACCCCCTTTCTCACTCTCCCTCTTTCTCTCCCTCTGGTATTTTTGCTCTCTCACTCCATCTATCTCTCTTAGGTCATTATATTTCTCTCTTCGTCTCTCCCTCCTGCCCCCTCTCCCTGTCTTAGGTCTCTCACTCACTCCCTCTTTCTCTCTCCCACTCCCTCTCTCTCTCTCTCCCTCTATCTCTCTCCCTCTCTCTCAAGTATCTCCCTCCCCCCTCTCTCTCTCTCTCACACACACAAACACTCCCCCTCTCTCTCACTCCCTCTATCTCTCTCCCTCTTTTTTAGGTCTCTCACTCCCACCCCCCTCTCTCTCTCAATAATCTCCCTCCTACCCTCTCTCTCTCTCTAGTCTCTCCCTCTGATCCCCTCTCCCTCTCCCTTCCTCTCTCTCTCTCTCCTCCCTCTCCCCTCTCTCTCTCTCAATTATCTCCCTCCCACCCCTCTCCTCTCTCTATCTCTCAAGTATCTCCTCCTACCCCCTCTCCCTCTCTCTCTTTGTCAAGTCTCCCCCTCCTACCACCTCTCCTCTCACAATCACTCCCACTATATCTCTCCCACTCCCTCCCTCTCTCACTCAATCTATCTCTCTCCCTCTCCCTCTCCCTCTCTCTCAAGTATCTCCCTCCCACCACCTCTCCTCTCTCTCACCCCCTCTATCTCTCTCCCACTCTCTCCCTCTCTCTCTCTCTCAGTCTCTCCCCCATCTCTCTCTCTCAAGTATCTCCCTCCCACCCCTCCCCCTCCCCCCTCTCTCTCTCAAGTATCTCCCTCCTACCCCATCTCCCTCTCTTAGGTCTCTCTCTACCTTTCTCACTCACTCCCTTTATCTCTCTCCCACACCCTCTCTCTCTCACTCCCTCTCTCTCTCTCTCATTCCATCTCTCTCTCCCTCTCTTAGGTGTCTCCCCTCACCCCCTCTCTATCTATCTCTCTCTATCTCTCTTTCACTCCCTACATCTCTCTCCCATCCCTCTATCTCAGGCACTCCCTCTCCCTCCACCCTCTCTCCCTCTCTCAATTCTCTCTCTCTCTCACTCCTTGTACCTCTCCCATCCCTCTATCCCCCACTCCCTCTCTCTCCTACTCTCAGGTCTCTCCCTCCCACCCCTTCTCTCCCACTTTTTCTCCCTCTCCCTCTCTCTCAAGTGTCTCCCTCCCACCCTCTCCCCCTCTCCTCCCCCATATCTCTCTCAGTCCCTTTATCTCTCTTTGTCTCTATGTCTCTCCCTCTCTCTCTCTCCCTCTCTCTTAGGTATCTCCATCCAACCCTCCCTCCCTCTCCCTCTCTCTCAAGTCTCTCTCTCCCACCCCATCTCCCTCCCTCTCTCTCTCTTAAGTCTCTTCGTCCTACCCCCTCTCCCTCTCTCAGGTCTCTCCCTCGCTCTCTCTCATTGACTCCCTCTGTCTCTCTCACTCCCTCTATCTCTCTCCCATCCCTTTATCTCCCACTCCCTCTGTCCCCCCTCCCTCTCTCTCTCTCCCCCTCTCTTAGGTAGGAGGGAGAGACTTGAGAGAGAGTGAGAGGGAGTGAGAGGGAGTGAGAGAGAAAGAGGGTTGAGGGCTTAGGGCTGAGTGTTTAAGGGTTGAGGGATTAGGTTTGAGGGTAGAGGGTATTGGGTTGAGGGTGTAGGGTAGAGGGTTTAAGGGTTGAGGGTTTAGGGTTTAGGGTTGAGTGTTTAAGGGTTGAGGGATTAAGGTAGAGAGGGAGGAATGGATGGAGGGAGATATGGAAGGAAAAGTGAGATATAGAGGAGAGAAGAGGGAGGGACAAAAATAAATGCTGGTTGATGATCCAATGTTTAGGTTAGAGGTTTGATAATTGAGGGAAAAGGGTTGTGGGTTGACAGTTTAAGAGTAGAGGGAAAATAATTTAAGGGTTTAGGATTTACAATTTAAGGGTAGAGGGTTTAAGGGTTTAGGGTTTAAGGATTGAGGGTTGAGGGTTGAGGGTTTTAGGGTTTAAGGGTTGATGTTTTAGGGTTGAGGGTAGAGGGTAGAGGGTTTAGGGTTTAGGGTTTAGGGATTAAGGGATAAGGGATAAGGGTTTAGAGTTTAGGGATTATGGTTTATGGTTTAAGGGTATAGGGTTGAGAGAGAGAGGAGGGGTTGATGGTAGAGGGTAGAGGGTAGAGGGTAGAGGGTAGAGGGTTTAGGGTTTAAGAGTTTAGGGTTTAGGGTTTAAGGGTAGAGGGTTTAAGGGTTTAGGGTAGATGGTTTAAGGGTTAAGGGTAGAGGGTTTAGAGTTTAGGGTTTATGGTTTAAGGGTTGAGGGTTGAGAATTGAAGGTTGAGGTTTGAGGGTGAGGTTGAGGGTGAGGGTGAGGGTTGAGGGCTGAGGGTTGAGGGTGAGGGGTCAGGGTTGAGGGTGAGAGATTAAGGGTTAAGGGGGAAGAGAAATTAGAGGTAGCTTTAAAGGGCTTAAGGTTGAGGTTAGAGGGTATTGGGCTTCATGGTAGAGGTAGACATTTAAGGGTTTAGGGTTTAAAGGTTTAGGGTTTAAGGGTTTAAGGTTTAGGGTATAAGGTTAGGGTTTACAATTTAAGGGTAGAGGGTAGAGGGTAGAGGGTAGATGGAAGAGGGTTGAGGGTTTTAGGGTTTACGGGTTGAGAGTAGATGGTTTAGGGTTTAGGGATTGAGTGATAAGGGTAGATGGTTTAGGGTTTAGGGATTACAATTTATGGTTTAAGGGTAGAGGATGTAGGGTTGAGAGAGAGAGGGGGGGTTGAGGTTTGAGGGTAGAGAGTAGAGGGTAGAGGGTAGAGGGTAGAGGGTAGAGGGTAGAGGGTTAAGGGTAGAGGGTTTAAGAGTTTAGGGTTTAGGGTTTATAGTTTAAGGGTAGAGGGTTTAAGGTTTTAGGGTAGATGGTTTAAGGATTGAGGTTAGAGGGTAGAGGGTTTACTGTTTACGGTTTACGGTTTAAGGGTAGAGGGTATTGGGTTTACAGGTAAAGAGTAGAGGGTTTAAGGGTTGAGGGTTAAGGGTTGAGGGTTGAGGGTTTTAGGGTTGAAAGGTTGAGGGTAGAGGGTAGAGGGTAGAGGGTTTAGGGTTTATGGTTTAAGGGTTGAGGGTAGAGGGTAGAGGGTAGACGGTAGAGGGTAGAGGGTGTAGGTTTTATGGGTTGAGGGTGAGGGATCAAGGTAGAGAGTTTGGTTGGGTTTAAAATGGTTTAAAGGTAGAGGATAGATGATAGAGGGTTGAGGGTTGAGGGTTAAGGGTTGAGGGTTTACGGTCTACGATTTATAGTTTAAATTTTAAGGGTTGAGGGTTGAGGGTAGAGGGTAGAGGGTAGAGGGTAGAGGGTAGAGGGTTTAGGGTTTAGGATAGAGGGTAGAGGGTTCAAGGTTCAGGGTTTTAGGGTTTAAAGGTTGAGGGTTGAGGGTAGAGGGTTAAGGTAGAGGCTTTAGGGTTTAAGGGTAGAGGGTAGAGGGTAGAGAGTTTAGGGTTTAGGGGTAGAGGGTTGAGGGTTTAGGGTTTACAGTTTACAGCTTAAGGGTTGAGGGTTGAGGGTTTTAGGGTTGAAAGGTTGAGGGTAGAGGGTAGAGGGTTTAGGGTTTATGGTTTAAGGGTTGAGGGTTGAGGGTAGAGGGTAGAGGGTAGAGGGTTTAGGTTTTAAGGGTTGAGGGATCAAGGTAGAGATTTTGGTTGGGTTTAAAAGGGTTTAAGGGTAGAGGATAGACGATAGAGGGTTGAGGGTTGAGGGTTGAGGGTTTACGGTTTACGGTTTATAGTTTAAATTTTAAGGGTAGAGGGTAGAGGGTTTAAGGGTTTAGGGTTTAGGGTTTAGGATAGAGGGTAGAGGGTTCAGGGTTCAGGGTTCAAGGTTTTACGATTTAAAGGTTGAGGGTTGAGGGTAGAGGGTTAAGGTAGAGGGTTTAGGGTTTAAGGGTAAAGGGTTTAGGGTTTAGGGGTTGAGGGTTGAGGGTTGAGGGTTGAGTTAGATTTTAAAGGGTTTAAGGGTAGAGGGTAGAGGGTAGAGGGTTGAGGGTTTAAGGGTTAAGGGTTTTAAGGGTTTAGGGTTTATGGTTTAAGGTTTAAGGGTTTAGGGTAGAGGGTTGAGGGTTTTAGGGTTTAAAGGTTGAGGGTAGAGGGTTGAGGGTTGAGGGTTGAGGGTTGAGGGTTTAGGGTTTAATGGTTGAGGGTTGAAGGATTAGGGTAGAGAGTTTAATTGGGTTTAAAAGGTTTTAAGGGTAGAGGGTAGAGGGTTGAGGGTAGAGGGTTTAGGGTTTACGATTTAATGGTAGAGGGTATAGGGTAGAGGGTAGATGGTAGAGGGTTGAGGGTAGAGGGTTAAGGGTAGAGGGTTTAAGGGTTTAGGGTTTAGGGTTTTAAGGGTTTAGAGTTTAGGTTTTTAAGGTTTAGGGTAGAGGATAGAGGGTTGAGGGTTGAGGGTTGAGGGTTTTAAGGTTTAAAGGTTGAGGGTTGAGGGTGGAAGGTAGAGGGTTGAGGGTAGAGGGTTGAGGGTTAAGGGTAGAGGGCAGAGGGTAGAGGGTTTAAAGGTTTAGGGTTTACAGTTTACAATTTAGGGTTTAAGGGTTTAGGGTTGAGGGTTGAGGGTTGAGGGTTGAGGGATTAGGGTAGAGATTTTAGTTGGGTTTAAAAGGGTTTAAGGGTTAAGGGTAGAGGGTAGAGGGTTGATGGTAGAGAGTTAAGGGTTTACAGTTTATGGTTTAAGGGTTGAGGGTTGAGGATTGAGGGTTGAGGGTTGAGGGTTGATGTTTTAGGGTTTAAGGGTTCAGGGATTAAGGGTTGAGGGTTGAGGGATTAGGGTAGAGAGTTTAGTTGGGTTTAAAGGGGTTTAAAGGTTGAGGGTAGAGGGTATTGGGTTTTAGGGTAGAGGGTAGACAATTTAAAGGTTTAGGCTTTAAGGGTTTAAGGTTTAGGGTATAAGGTTTAGGGTTTACAATTTAAGGGTAGAGGGTTGAGGGTTTTAGGGTTTAAGGGTTGAGAGTAGATGGTTTAGGGTTTAGGTATTAAGTGATAAGGGTAGATGGTTTAGGGTTTAGGGATTACAGTTTATGGTTTAAGGGTAGAGGGGGGGGGGGTTGAGGGTAGAGGGTAGAGGGTAGAGGGTTTAAGAGTTTAGGGTTTAGGGTTTAAGAGTTTAGGGTTTAGGGTTTAGGGTTTATAGTTTAAGGGTAGAGGGTTTAAGGTTTTAGGGTAGATGGTTTAAGGGTTAAGGTTAGAGGGTAGAGGGTTTAGGGTTTACAGGTAGAGGGTAGAGGGTAGAGGGTAGAGGGTTTAGGTTTTAAGGGTTCAGGGTGAGGGATTAAGGGTTGAGGGTGAGGGATCAAGGTAGAGAGTTTGGTTGGGTTTAAAAGGGTTTAAGGAAAGAGGATTGAGGGTTGAGGGTTGAGGGTTGAGGGTAGAGGGTTTAAGGGTAGAGGGTTTAAGGGTTTAAGGTTTAGGATTTAGGATACAGGGTAGAGGGTTCAGGGTTCAGGGTTCAGGGTTCAGGGTTTTAGGGTTTAAAGGTTGAGGGTTGAGGGTAGAGGGTAGAGGGTTAAGGTAGATGTTTTAGGGTTTAAGGGTAGAGGGTAGAGGGTTTAGGGTTTAGGGGTTGAGGGTTGAGGGTTTAGGGTTTACAGTTTACAATTTAAGGGTTGAGGGTTGAGGATTGAGGGTTAAGGGATTAGGGAAGATATTTTAGTTAGATTTTAAAGGGTAGAGGGTAGAGGGTAGAGGGTTTTAAGGGTTTAGGGTTTATGGTTTAAGGTTTAATGGTTTAGGGTAGAGGGTTGAGGGTTTTAGGGTTTAAAGGCAGAGGGTAGAGGGTTTAGGGTTTAAGGGTAGAGGGTAGAGGGTAGAGGGTTTAGGGTTTAACGGTTGAGGGTTGAAGGATTAGGGTAGAGAGTTTAGTTGGGTTTAAAAGGTTTTAAGGGTAGAGGGTAGAGGGTTGAGGGTAGAGGGTTTAGTGTTTACGATTTGAGGGTAGAGGGTAGAGGGTAGAGGGTAGAGGGTAGAGGGTAGAGGGTTGATGGTAGAGGGTTAAGGGTAGAGGGTTTAAGGGTTTAGGGTTTAGGGTTTAGGTTTTTAAGGTTTAGGGTAGAGGGTAGAGGGTTTAGGGTTGAGGGTAGAAGGTAGAGGTTTGAGGGTAGAGGGTAGAGGGTTGAGGGTTAAGGGTAGGGTAGGAGTAGAAATTAGAGGTTTAAGGGTTTAGAGCTATGGTTTCTGATTTAGGGTTTAAGGGTTTAGGGTTTGAGGAGTTGAGGGATTTGAGAGTTGAGGTTGAGGTTGAGGGATTAGAGGTAGAAATTTTAGTTGGGTTTAAGGAGTTTAAGGTTTAAGGGTTGAGGTAGAGGTAGAGGTTAGTATTTAGAAGTTTAAGGTTTATAGTTTATGGTTGAAGTTTGAGGAGTTTGAGGTTGAGAAGTTTGAGGTTGAGGGTATTAAGAGTTGAGAATTGAAGAATTAGATGGTTGAGAAGTTTAAGGAGTTTAAGTTTAGGGTTTTAAGAGTTAAGGGTTTTAGGAGTTTATATGGTTTAAGGGTTTAGGTAGAGGGTAGAGAGGTTGAGGTTGAGGTTTAGGAGGTTTAGGAGTTTTAAGGAGTAGGAGTTTTAGGTTTTATGGTTTTAAGGAGTAGAGGTAGAGGTTCAGGGAGTTTAGGGATTAAGGTAGAAATTAGAGGTTTTCTGATTTAGGGTTTTAGAGTTTCAGTTCTGAGTCTAAGGAGTTGAGGTTGAGGGTTGAGGAGTTGAGGGTAGAGGGTTTAGGGTTTAAGGGTTGATGGAGTAAGGGTTGAGGGTTGAGGGATTATGGTAGAGAGTTTAGTTGGGTTTCAAAGGGTTTAAGGGTTGATGGTAGAGGGTAGAGGGTAGATGGTAGAGGGGTAGAGGGTTTAGGGTTTATGGTTTAAGGGTTGAGGGTAGAGGGTAGAGGGTAGAGGGTAGAGGTTTTAGGGTTTAAGGGTTTAGGGTTGAGGGTTTAGGTCTCCCATCCCTCTATCTCCCACTCCCTCTCTCTCCCACTCCCTCTCTTAGGTCTTTACCCCCACCCTCAAGTCTCTCTCTCTCCAACGTCTCACTCCCTCCCACACTACCTAGACTAATCTGTCTCACTCCAATGCCATCTCTCACACTTCCTCTCTGTCAGGTCTCACGTACCTCCCACCCTACCTAGAAAAATATATTTCACCCCAACCCCCCCTCCCACACTTTCTCTCTCTCCCCCTTGGTATTTTTGTATCCTCTCTTGTTGTCAGGAATTTCCCCCCACCCTAACTGGATAACTCTCTATCCCTCTCAAGTCTCTATTGCTCTCAGGTCTAAGCCCCTACCACACTACCTAGACTAATATCTCTCACTCATACCACCTCTCTCTATCTCAATTCTCACTCCCTTCCTCTCTATGCAATGTGAAAATTTCAAAGCAACACATTTGGTGTGAGCCAAATTTGGTGCTCTCCAAATTTGGCAAGTGCCAAATGTGTTTTACCTTGAAATAGTAAAATAGGGGTTGACCCCATGATTCAAGCCCACATGCTTCTGTATTTATCTGGTTCAATGATTTATCCGACTCATAAATTTATGTTTTATGCAGTTGACTCCCCGTTGTACCAATCTATGCTTGATCCATTACCTTTTTACCACCAATTTGCATGCTAGACAATGTAGAAGAGGAAATTTTGAAGTTTCTACATCATTTTACATTATCTTAGGTAATATATTTATTTTGGTAATATTGAAATGTTTATATTTAGTATATTTTTTTGTTTTTGACAAAATAAACTAATTCCTTTAATGATTTTATTAATCATAACAATTGGACGTAGAATTAAACATTGAATTAGATGGGAGTTGCTTAAAAATGTTTAATTTTTACAAGTTTGAAGAATTTTTTTGAAAAACATGACATAATTTAGATGAATTCATGTTTAAACTTATATAAACGACATCAAATTAACACAAATTTTCTTATGAATTCTATTTTCATTGCTTATAGTAGTCCATTTCCAGCATGGCTAGTGGAATTCACTCTATTTCATTTTAGGTAGATGTTTATATTGATTTTTTTTGTTTTGTTTTGACAATTTATAGACCATTCATTTGATTATTTTATTAATCTTCACTACTACACATAGAATTCAACATTAAATTAGATGGGTGCTGCATGTAAAATTTTAATTTTTAGGAGCTTGAATATATAAAATGGAAAAGATGACATAATAGATTCAAATTCATTATTAGTGATGGTTGTGGGAAATTTTTTATTTTTAACTAATGTGGAAAACCTAAGAGCTTTCATTAATGTTAATGCAAGTTTAAATTAATTTTTTTGTTCCATTAAAAATTTCACCTTCATCATGTGCTTAGATAAAGTCAAGTGACTTGACATAGTTGTTAATGCAAGTTTCCATTCGTTCATACCATTTACCTTTCTAAGAAATAAAAAAGGGAAAATTTTGTGCAATTGAAAATGCTTATTGTCTTTCTATGTTACCTCATTGCTAGAGAAATAGTGAATAATTCCAAGATATAGCATCACAAACCCTTCTTTGAATTCATCTTCTTCATGGCTTGGTTTGACAATCACAATGTGGTTTTGACAACAATTTAAACACAAGATTCTCTAGTTTCCAAAGGTGGTAGCAACTTATGCCCTGGGTTTGAGACTTCTTTTCTCCTAAGCATTTGTCCACACTCCAAATACTCCCCTCAAACCCAAGTCTTAACTTTGATCAACGCTTAAATGAAGCAATTTTTGTACAAATCCCTCAAAGTACTAGGTTTTACACAGTATAGTTGCAAAAAGAAATAAATTGACCTCAATAAATCACACAAAATGATGATTTAGCAACCCTCCTTTTTTGAGCACATGAATATAGGCATACCAAAAATTAGTACCAAGTTTCATATATTTTCACTAGACACATCAAAAGTTATGGGTTTTTTGAAGCTCGCTATAAACCTTAGGTTGGGGACAACAATGTTTGATAAGATATGTAATGTTTGATAAGTCACATTAGTTATGAAATGTAAAGTAATTCTTTGAGTTTTACAGATATGCAATTTAATGTAATCAATGATATCAATATGTTCAATAAAATGCAATGTAATCAATGGTTTGGATATGTTTGAAAATTTATGCATTACTCACTTTTCTTGTGGTATGGAGGTAGATGTATGTATGAAAAATGTTATAGCATAGAAATGTTTGATAAATCCAAACAACTCACTTCCTTCTTTCATAAAATTCTTTAGTGTGTTTCATAAACTATAATGTAATCAATGATATCAATATGTTTCATAAAATGTATTACTCAATTTTATTCTATGTGTGTTTGTGAACATGTAGCATTAAATTTAATGCAGAGGAAACAACCAAAGGTTCTAACACTAGAAGAACGTGCAATTAAAAATTCAAGGGGAAGAGAATAAAAAATTGTAGCTTGTGAAGCAAAGGAATTGCAACCCATATAGCCAAAAATTCTCGTGCAATCTAAGAGATATGTGCAATTGGAAAACAAAGGGCACGGATGAAGAAATTTCATGGAAGGACATGAATGGATACCGAAGTTGGGGACATGTATCATCAACCATAGGTGAATTTCAATGCACATTTCCAATTGAAGACAGACCAACAACAAATGTAGTTTTCCAAGTACATCATAAATCACATCTCCAATTGAAGACACACCATCAAAAACATTGTATTTTAAAAGTACATTAGCTAAAACATCTTTTGCACAAACACATTGAATCGCTCTGAGCTACGTTCAACCGAAAAAAATCCCTTAAGAGTCTAAAGTGCAAAATGGCTGCAAATTTCACCATGTTGTTACATTGATATCGTGACACTTAAAAATTTCTCGTCTGATTTTGTGAGATTGCATTGGGCCCTTCTACAATAACCTCTCCTAGTTTTTTCTATCTCAGAGGCATTTTCCTGTGGTGGTGAATTTTTGCTTGGGGAAAAAGTTGTCAAATACAAGTAGTTGAAAGTTGCAAAGTGGTGCAACTTTCATTCTGCAACTTGTGTGACCAAATAAATTATTCTGATGTGTTTGGATGTGTACGTTTATGCTATGAATGGTCCTCTTTCACACCCAAACATGTTGAATCACTTCGACCTACATTCAACCGAAAAAGTCCCTTAAGAGTCCAAAGTGCAAAATGGCTGCAAACTTCAACATGTTTTTACTCAGACACTCTGACGCTTATAAAATTTTCATCTGAGCCTATGGGATTGCGTTGGAACCCTCTACAATAACCTCTCTCAGTTTTTTCTATCTCAGAGGCGTTTTCCCATAGTGAATTTTCACTTGGGGAAAAATTTGTCAAATGCAAGTAGTGTAAAGTTGCAAAGTGATGCAACTTTTGTTCTACAACTCATGTGACAAAATAAACTATTTTGATGCATCTAGGTGGATACTTTTACACTTTGAATGGTCCTATTTTACACCCAAACACGTTGAATCACTCTGAGCTACATTCAACTGACAAAACTCCTTAAGAGTTCAAAGTGCAAAATGGCTTCAAACTTCAACATGTTGTTACTCGGATACCGTGACACTTAGAAACTTATCATCTAAGCCTATGGGATAAAATTAGGCCCCTCTATAATAATATCTCTTGATTTTCACTATCTCAGAGGTATTTTCTCGTGGTGAAAACTTTTCGCTTGGAGAAAAAGTTGTCAAATGCAAGTACTTGAAAGTTGCAAAGTGGTCCAACTTTCGTTATGCAACTTGTGTGACCAATCAAACTATTTCTACACATCCGGGTGGGTAAATTTATGTTAGACATGGTCCTCTTTTCACCCAAACACTCGTAATTGCTGCAAGCTACATTCAACCGACAAAATCCCTTAAGAGTCCAAAGTGCAAAATGGTTGTAAACTTCAACATGTTGTTACTCAGATACCATGATTCTTAGAAACTTCTCATCTGAGCCTATGAGATCATGTTGGGCCCCTCTACAATAACGTCTCTTGATTTTTTCTATTTCGGAGGCATTTTCCTGTGGTGGCAACTTTTCGCTTGGGGAAAAAGTTGTCAAATACAAGTAGTTGAAAGTTGCAAAGTGGTGCAAATTTTGTTATGCAACTCATGTGTCCAAACGAACTATTTTGATGCATTCAAGAATAGTCATCTTTCTCACCCAAACACGTTGAATCACTCTAAGCTACATTCAACCGACAAAATCCCTTAAGAGTTCAAAGTGGAAAATGGTTGCAAACTTTAGCATGTTGTTACTCAGATACCATTATTCTTAGAAAATTATCATCTAAACCTATGGGTTTGCATTGGGCCCATCTACAATAACCTCTCTCAGTTTTTTCTATCTCAGAGGCATTTTCCCGTGGTGGTGACTTTTTGCTTAAAAAAAAGTTATCAAATGCAAGTAGTTGAAAGTTGCAAAGTGGTGTAACTTTTGTTTTGCAACTCATGTGACCAAATGAAATATTCTAATTCATATGAGTGGGTACGTTTACGCTAGGCATAGTCCTATTTTGCACCCAAACACGCTAAATCACTTCAACCTACATTCAACCGGTAAAATCTCTTAAGAGTCCAAAGTGCAAAATGGCTACAAAATTCAGTAAGATGTTACTCAGATATCATGATGCTTAGAAAATTCTTGTCTGAGCCTATGGGATCATGTTGTTCCCCTCTACAATAACCTCTCTCGATTTTTTCTATCTCGGAGGTGTTTTCCTATGGTGGTGATTTTTCGATTGGGGAAAAAGTTGTCAAATGCAAGTAGTTGAAAGTTGCAAAGTGGTGCAACTTTCATTTTGCAATTCGTGTGACCAAATGAACTATTCTGACACATTTGGGCAGGTCTGTTTATGCTAGGAATGGTCCTCTTTTGTACCCAAACATGCTGAATCACTTCGAGCTACATTCAACCGACAAAATCCCTTAAGAGTCCAAAGTGCAAAATGACTACAAAATTCAACATGATTTTATTCAAATACCATGACAGTTAGAAAATTCTCGTTTGAGCCTATGGTATTGCATTGGGACTCTTTGCAATAACCTCTCTCATATTTTTCTATCTTAGAGGCATTTTTCCGTCGGGGTGACTTTTCACTTGTGGAAAAAATTATCCAATGCAAGTAGTTGAAAGTTGCAAAGTGGCACAACTTTCATTCTACAACTCATGTGACCAAACAAAATATTTAGACACATCGAGGTGGGTACGTTTATGCTAGACATGGTCCTCTTTCACACCCAAACATGTTGAATCGCTCTGAGCTACATTCAATCGATACAATCCCTTCAGAGTCTAACGTGCAAAATGGCTGCAAACTTCAACATGTTACTTGGATATCGTGATGCTTAAAAAATTATCTTATGATATTATAGGATTGTGTTGATCCCTCTACAATAATCTCTCTCAATTTTCGCTATCTTGGAGGCATTTTCCCGTGGTGGTGACTTTTCACTTGTGGAAAAGTTGTCAAATGCAAGTAGTTGAAAGTTGCAAAGTGGTCCAACTTTCGTTTTGCAACTCGTGTGACCAAATAAAATATTTCAATGCATCCAGGTGGGTACGTTTATGCTAGGCATGATCCTCTTTTGTACCCAAACATGTTGAATCGCTCTGAGCTCAACCAATAGAATCCCTTAAGAGTCCAAAGTGCAAAATGGTTGCAAACTTCAACATGTTGTTACTCAGATACCATGATGCTTAGAAACTTCTCATCTAAGCCTATGGGTTTGCGTTGGGCCCCTCTACAATAACCTCTTTTAGTTTTTGCTATCTTGGAGGTGTTTTCCCGTGGTGGTGACTTTTCACTTGGGGAAAAAGTTGTCAAATGGAAGTAGTGCAAAGTTGTAAAGTGGTGCAATTTTCGTTCTGCAACTCGTGTGACCAAACAAAATGTTTTGACATGTCCAACGGGGTACGTTTTACACTATGCACGGTCTTATTTCACACCCAAACATGCCAAATCGCTTTGAGCTACGTTCAACCGGTTGAATCCCTTAAGAGTCTGAACTGCAGTTGTCACCAAATAATACACCCTTCCTACGATGCAAAACTTAGCCTACTTGTGAAACATTGGATCTAGATATTCAATATCCATGACATATAGTTTTTCGTGCTCTAGAGTTATAAAACATGATGTGCCAATAGTTATAGGACCATGTTTCTCAATGGTTTATCATGTTATTTCACACATAGAAAATGGAAGGAGGGTTTTTAACTTATTTAAATGATGAATATGGGAGAAATGTTATAACTGCACATGGGTGATGCATCCAGAAATCAAGCTTATATTGTTGTTCATACACATCAAATATCTTCAGAATATAATTTAAACTAACGTGTGCATTGATTTCATTTAATGAGATGTCAAGTGTTGTGATATTAGCAGATGCAAATAAATTTTGTTGGTTGGATCAACAACTATCATGTGTTTTGATTCATGTTCATAAAAATTCATAGAGGTATATATATATGCCCGTGAGGTTTTTAAAATCCACTTGTTCTATAGATGCAAATGCAATGATTGCTAAGCTTTAAAATCAGAACTACTAGTTGTTGGATGTAAGCCTTAGCCATGAATTAAAATCAATAAATTTTGCTATGATATTTTTTTATGGAAAGGATCTCTTATAGTTCATTTGAAACCTTTTGGTGTTAAATTCCTTGACACTAGACAACAATAGAACTCAAGAAGCATGGAACATACATGCAAATACATGAAGTATACACATGAATCATGAAGAATACACATGAACACATGAATTATACATTGGAAGCATGAAGCATACATGTGAATACACATAATATACATGAAGTATACATGTGAATAAGTGAAGCATACATGTGAATAAGTGAGGCACAAATAGTTGAAGCATTGACAAGGATACAAACCACCAAGAATGGAGCTTATTTACACAATACACATTAGATGGAGCTTATTGATAAATTGACAATAATTAATTAAGAATTAGATGTAAACAAAATCCATGCCTAGAAAATTCAAGCTTAAAATTTACACAATATGCATGATAACATCATTCAAGAATGGCAGTAGAAAAATAATATTTTCTTTAATCAAAAATTTGTATGGCTAGACAATGATATATATTGATAAAAATATATACAATATATCCAAAAATCCTATACAATATTATTACAAAAGAGCCATATGGACATAAAATGTCATGTATATATTGATAGTATAAAACATATGTTCCAAAATGCCACATAGGCATACAACAAACGACCCTAATACATAGTCATTTCCCTCTAGGGGAAGGAAATAGATCTCGTGTTGCCTTCGAAATTTGGTTGGATGGAGTGCCTGTTGGTTCTCTTATGTTTTGAACACACTCACTAGTCCTCCTCTCTTCACTCTAGACCTTCAACTGATACAATAAAAAGTAAATATGTTAATACATAGAAATTGAATTTTGGAATGACATATAACAAAATATAATCACTTACCACATACATATAGTCATCATGCACATTTACAACATTACCACGTCCACAATCTGGAGTGACAACCACCTGTAGCAAGCATCAAGACAAAAATTAAACCACATAAAAGTATCATGAAAAAATTCTATAATAGAGCATAAAAGAGAAAATATAATGTCAAATCAACTAATTTGTTGCATACCTCTCTCAATGGATCAAAACTAGCTATTGTTGCAGAAAATCCATGGTCCATCATTCCACCAACATCACTAGGGTTGTCTGATGTCAACAACTACAAATGAAACAACATATATAACAATAATATAAAGAAGTTCAGGTAGTCCCTTTATAACTATCATAAATGAAAGAGTAAATGGTTGGCCTCAGTTGAGACTACAATATAGTTCTTATAGATCATAGAATGGTGAAAGTACTAAGTCCACTGGGACAGTCCAAACTCTTGCAAATGCCAAAGTTCAGTGCTCATTGAGATTCGTATTTTGCATATACTGATGAGCTAATGTTAATGAGGGCATGTTGTCAAAATAGTGATAATGCCACAATGAAGTTCACCTAAATGAAGTGAGGATTACTATGTGATATAAAATGGTAAAAAAATGCATGATGAAAGGAATGAAAGAATGAGATGGACATTGAATGGTAAATATAATTAGGATCTCACAAGACCAACCAATGTTTGTGTTTCTCATCAATTTTTAAGATTTGCATACACAATTACGAAAACTAGCTAACATTGTTGTACAACACCATTAATGAATAAAGGTTACTTGAGTGAAATTTGTTTGAGGAAATGAATTGCGAGGTGTGGAGGTCGAAGGTCCACCAGGAAACTATTTGAAATCCAAAGCATTTTATGAGACAAACATTCAAATATAACATTCAACTATTCAAATATATTAATAATATCTTTAATACTACTTGCATACTTGTGGACTCAACATCAAGAACGAATGAGGGTCTACAGGGATGGAGTACGTCTCATGAACACTCCGACCCTAAAATTTCATCATATTGATATTCTACTAATTTATTTATTCTTAAATTTTAAAATATAATTTAATAAAAAAATTAAATGAACTTGTTGAATTTTACCAGAGTTTCAATGTCGAATGTATTATTCAAAAAATCTTCTGTGAAAGCCATCGCCTCTACAATTGATGTAGGTTGTGTAGCTTCATCTCGATCACTTTGATAATTGTATGTTCAAACAACACCACAAGTGCCAAAATGGTGGGGTGGATCTCGATGCCTACACGTCTCCTCCACTTCAAGCTCTACTAGAGGCCTCAAACACTGTATAATGGTTTGGGTGAGCCAACTAATCAAGTCCAGCGTGTCCACCTCTACACTGTCCTTAAAAATGGAAGGAAAGAAGACATGCTCCACCATGGTTTTGGCCAGGGGTCTTGGTGCCAATTATGGATTACGTCGTGCAACAGGTCTATCCTGTGTGGAGCCCCACCTCTACCCTAAAATTCTAAGATGTCAAAATAATTTGGCACCTTATTGAGGACAAACTCACAATAGAGTTTCCTCAAAAAGTATTGTGGTACCTCATGGTTATTGCATGGAGGTTGGTCAAATACCATCCACCACCACTCCCAAAATTTATTTTTAATTAACTCATGGTGGCACCAATGGATGGGGAACCTCTTGCATACATGAGACAAAGGTGCATTGGTTCTCGGGTCTATAGATAGGGCACATAAGTCGTATTTGCTAATTTTTTATTTTTTCACATCTACATATGACAAACCACTAGTATAAAAATTTTCCAATCTCATGCCTCTTATTTGACCAAAAAATTATTTTCTCGCTCATTTCTCCTACATGAGATAGAATTGACTTCAACGATTTGACAATCCCTCTCTTATAAGGGTGGATTTCAGCATGCTCGGTTAATCTTCCAATTAATTGTTCAATGTCTCTTTTATTGTTTTCAATTTTGATTTAAGATATTTTCTTATGTTCCTTGAGGATGCCAATGAATTGATGGAGGGGTATTAGGTTATTCTTGTATAGGAGGCTCTTCGTGAGGGGGTGATTGCGAATTCTCAATGTTTGGAGGTGGAGATTCATTCACTGAGAATTAGAAAAAAAATTATTAAAAAAACCTATTTCAATCTACATTCTAAATCAAATTTGAAATAAAAATAATAAAAATACATACCTCTTCGCAATATTCGACCTCTTTGATGTTGGTGACATCCTCGTGAAGAATTGCAAGCTAAGAGTGAAAAAAATGGAAGAGATTTGGTGAGCGTGAGTTGCAGAGCTGAAAACCTCTAAGCCAAGCCGCGGGTGAATAGAAAAATGAAGATAGAAATGCATTTTTTATTTTAAAAGTGTTTTTCTATTTGGCGCTCGCCAAATTTGGTGTGCACCAAATGGCGTATTTTGACTTTTTTTCATTTTTCTCCAATTTGGCATCAAAATTGTGTCATAGATTGGTGCACTTACCCTCCATTTTGTTTGAGGTGTATATTATAATGACTAGACTAAATGATGAATTGTGAATTTAATTTGTTGTGAAGTAATAATATATTGATTTGACTTGATCAAGCCTTGGGTATATTCAATTATTGAGATCTATTATATTTTAGATGTAAGATATTGAGATGTTGGATGCAGATAAAACTAGAAGGTTATCCATCCATTCTGATTGTCTTACACCCCTTAAGTGCCGTCATGGGACTCAAAAAAACTAATGAAAATAAGGAAAAACCATTTTTTTTGGGTGATGCAAGATTTCCCCTACACCACCGGATGCTCCTGCATCAAAAGTAAGTTCCATCCTAATTCATTTCCACCAAAGAAAGATAAGAAACCTTTTTAGAAGGAATGGCCTAAGAAGACAACAATGGATGATGAAACAAATATTGAGCTAAAAATATTTTTTCTATGCAAATAATAATCAGAACTAGATCACAAGTTCCTTGGGAGAGGCAAGGTTCACTATATTGAATTTATCTAATAATGAAGAGGGAAAAGAGGAAATTGGTTTATGGAATTACTAGGAAGAAAAAGAACTTGAAACAAAAGACCACCATGTTGAAGGAGTTGTAAGAGATACTTTTTCCGCTCTAAAAAGTACACCCATGTATAATCCATTTTGAGTTAGAGGATTACTATAAGGTTAGAGAGTGATAATTTTGATTGATGGTCGAGCAACCCACAACTTCATTAACGAGGGCCTAACAAGAATGAAATGACTTGAGATGGAAATTTTTGAATTGTTTAGTGTGATGGTTGTAGATGGGTTTACTATGGCATGCACCAAAAGGATACCAAACTTGAGAATTGTCTTATTCAACCATAAGGTGACTATTGATTTCTTTCTATAATGTATTTGAGAGACAAATGTAGTTTTTGTGGGTATCGTCTCAAGGGAAGTATTATAAAAAATAGATTATGGAGCTAAAATTCAAGGCATGTGGGAAAAAGGTAGCACTTAGAGGCATGTCAAATAGAGAACCTAAGATAGTAATTGAAAATAAGATGTCATTTAGTTTCTATTGGATAAACATAGCTTGGTATTTGGTGAAATTTCTCTAGGAAGACCACTAGATGTGGGATTTGAATATTTCATTGAGTTAGAGGAAGGGACTAGGCCCATCATAACTATTCATTATTACCACCCAAAAAGGAATAAGGAAGAGATAGAGATAAATCAATGACCTACTTGATATAGGGCATTTACACTTCTTTTGCTTCTTTAATAGTATTGGTTAAGAAGAAGGATGAGACAACGAAAATGTGCATTGAATACAAGGATCTTAATACAAACATTTAAGAATATGTATCCTATCCCAAAGATCGACGAGTTGATTGATGAATCGCATGGGGTGGTCTACTTTTTGAAGATTGATCTTAGGTCAAGATACCACTAGATTAGATTCAAAGAAGAGGACATATGTAATATTATTTTTAGATGTCATTATGGACACTATGAGTTCTTGGTCATGCATTTCAAATTGACCAATACACTTGCTATATTATAGTCATGTATGAATCAATATTTAATAATAAATTACAAAATTTTATACTCCTCTTCTTTGATGACATCCTAATATACAAAAAAAATTGATCACCTTAGAACATTGATGAGGTCTTAGGGATTATGGAGGAACAATAAATTGTTGCTAAGCATCCAAATGAAAGTTTGGTATGACATAGATATTATACTCGGGATATGTGATAATTGTAGATTTAAAGTGGATCAAGAGAATATTTGAGCTATCATAGATTGGCCACCACCTAAGACATTAACCCATCTTAGGGGATTCTTTAGTTTGTGAAAATATTACAAGTATTTTTTTAAGGTTTTTTTCATAGTTGATATCACCCTTAACATAATTGACCAAGAAATGGTCTTCTATTTGGATAGAGATAACAAAAATAACCTTTAAAAGGCTCAAGGAGGCAATGATTTTTTGTCCAGTTTTAGTGTTGCTAGATTTTTTTTTATCGGTAATGGGCACTTTTTAAGGTGCCTAACATTATTGGTGTTCAAATCCGTGAGACCACCGACCCAAAAAAATTCACAAATCCTATGAGCATAGCAGCCCAACGAGGATTTGAACCTTGGTGGCAGCGTCACTAGGCAAGTGTTTCAACCATTGTGTTATATGAGTCACCCCTTAGTGATGCTAGATTTTACTCAACTCTTTGTGTTAGAATGTGATTCTTTTGGTGAGAGAATTAGAGTTTTCCTAATGCAAGACAAACATCCTATAGTTTTTGAAAGTAGGAAGCTCAAGGAAACAAAGAGAGGCCGCTCCATTTATGATGAGGATATGTTAGCCATTATGCATGCACTAACTAAATTTAAGTAGTATCTAGTATAAAATAAATTTGTGGTAAGGCCAAACCATAAAAACTTGAAATACTTAATCAACTAGAGAGATTTAGATGAAAGGAACCAAAGGTGAATTGTTCAACGGCTATAATTTGGTATTAAATATTTCAAGGGGAAAAGGAATGTAGTTTTAGATGCCCTATCTAGGAAGTCAAATCTTTGCTCAATGATAGAGATTCCAATAGATTGGAGGGCTCATCTCTTGGTAGAGTATTCCAATTTATTTTCTTCAGATTTCATGGAGGGGAAGGTACATTATGATAGGTACAAGATAGTGGATGATCTCATTCTATGCAAGGATAGTGTTTACCTAGTTCTTGAATCTAAAACAGGAAGATATTGAGATTTATTCATGACACACCTCTAGAAAGGCACCCTGACTACTTTCAAACTTACAAGAAGGTCAATGAGATATTTACATGGAAGGGACTCAAAGATGATGTCTTAAGACATGTTAGTGATTGTCTAATGTGTTAATAGAATAATTTAGAGCATACCTATCCATGGAAGGGACTCAAATATGATGTCTTAAGACATGTTAGGGAGTATCTAATATGTTAATAGAATAAGTTAAAGCATACCTATCCAATAGGATCATTTTAGCCCCTACCCATTCTAGAGTAGAAATGGGAAAGCATATCAAGGAATTTATTACAAGTCTTCCATAGATCTATATGGAAAGGATTGCATATTTGATGGGGTAGATAGGTTGAATAAGTATGTTGACACTTCTATGTTATATCTTTTGAGTTTATGGAAATTAAAGTTCTAGAATTATTCTTAAGTTAGGTGTTTAGACCATGACCTACCTAGAAACATTGTCAGTGATTGGGATAGAAGGTTTCTAAATATTTTTGCTAATATATTTTTAAATTAACAAGTACTAAGTTGATTTTGAGCATTAGTTACCATCAATAGATGGATGGGTAGATAAATATTATCAACAAGTGGGTAGAGGGATACTTGAGGAACTGCATAGCAAGACAATATAAGGTCTAAGTTAGGTGGCTATATTTGGGTGAGCATTGTTACAATAGCACATACCACATTTCCATTAAAATGACTCCATTTAGAGTACTATATGGATATGATGACACATCATTTGTGGATTTGGATATTGCTAATATCAAGATTTTGAAGGAAAAGGATTGGGTATAGGAGAGATAGGAGATTCTTAAGTCACTTAAGGAAAATATCCAACAAGTTTAAAATCAATAGAATATTTATGTAGATAAACACGTGGTGTAGAGATATTTTGAGTTTGATGATTTTATCTTCATGTGGTTGCATCCTCAAGGTAGTCTTCCTTGAAGAAGAGTGGATTAGAGAGATTGAAGCCATGATTTTACAAGCCATACATAATAGTGAGGATATGTGAGATAGCCTATGAGTTGAAGTTGTTATAGAATAGAAAAATCTACAAAATATTTCCTATTTTGTGCCTCAAAAAGGTACTTAGACTACATATTTCATCCTTTCTTGAACTACCACTGCTGGATAAGGTAAATTAATTTTGGTACCTAAGGCTATTATAAATATGTGGGAGATAAAATTAAGAAATAGAAGTATCAGAGTATTTGGTTTGCTGGAAAGATTTACATTTAGAAGATGCTACTTACGAAGGAGAACATATATTGTAGCATCCAAATATACAATTTCTTAAGAGCAAGTGATTTTGGAGAAAGACGACTATAATATCTCTTTTGCAAGCATAAGTGACCGGTAAATCCCCCTAGCCTATTTTATTTCTCATGGGCTATTTGGGAGGTAAAAAGGGAATAATTATTTAATTAAATTAAAATATCCAAATAAAGACTTTTCATATGACTTATGTTTAATTTCTTATTTTGATAAAGTTTGACAATATTAACTTTAGGAAAGAAAATAAAGTTAAATTATTAACTTTAAGGAAGAAAATAAGATGTTATGGAAAATAATATTTTTACTTTTTTTGAAAAGTGTATAAAAAAGGAGAATTGAAAGGAGAAATTTCATTCTTGCATTTTAATTTTGAAAAACCCACCTTGAAGATTAAGCAACTATTCGTCATTCCTACCTAGGATGAAAACCCTAAGGAAAAGATTAGTTTCAAGGACAAAACCCCTCCTAGTCAATTTATAGGTGAACTCACCCATAGTTCATAGGCATGCTTAATATTGAAGATTATAGATATTTTTCGAAAGGATTTGAAAAGAAAATAAATAATTGATATTGGAGTACTTAACCAAATAATATTATTTTATCAAATCCATATATGAAACCCATTGGGTGAAAATTATGTAATCAAATTTTAACAGATTGCAGAACCTAGACTTCAGCCACAACTATGTGAGATAAAATCTCCCCTCTCAGAAAGGGGAGGCACCCTTCTTATTGCTAACAAAAGCTATGGTAAAACTAATTAAGTATTTACACAATGTACACTATACTTATGAAATGGGGGGGTGTGTCACATTCATGCTTCTCTTTCTTTTCAGGGAAGATATTTTACAATGCTTCACGGTTGAAATTCCTAATTCAAGATAACTTTAAACTAACAATGAGCAATAATGTCGATACCTCTATCTTGTCAAGTCAAAGCGTAGAGATACTAGATATAATTAATGATAAAAAAATGAAAGAAAAGGGAAAGATCATGAAGGCACAAAGTCATTCCGTAGATTTTTCACTGATGGATCTTTGAAAGATGTATCGTTTGTTGCATTAGAAGCACAAAGTCTTCTTATATGTAGCAATTCCTCGGACAACATGAATAATTAGAAGCACAAAGTATTGTAGATCTTTCAAAAAAAGTATCCAAACATAAACATAAATCCAAATAAGGAATTTAACACAAAGTCTACATAAATTACTTGAAGCCCTTCACATATCATCTACTAATCACCACCAATAAGATCAATTCACAAGATTATCAAATCCAACACAAAGTCCGGTTTGCAATTCTTTTTTTTATTGATCAGATTTTATTCACAAAGTATGAACACAAAGTTTCACAAATCTTCTTCAAAAAGGGCAGCACTTCATTGCAAAATACTAAAGGGTAATGATTATAATGGAAATCCCTCTTATTTATAGAAAAGAGGGAAGAGATGATCTAGGAAATCAATTGAGTAAAAATAGAAAACCATAGCTTTGACCAAGTCAACATGTAATTCATCTTTGTGAAATTACATCTCATATTTTCAGTGTAATTAAATTTTACAAAAAGACATTTAAGATGTCAGAAACTATTTCCAAGATGCATAAAGGGAAGCATCAAAAATTTCAACACTGGAGATCAAGAGTCTTCATGGTTCCTTTCTTTGAGTGCGAAAGTATTCATACTACTTCTTGGTCTCCTATATGAACGCATCATCTAGGCCAATTGTATAATCCACAAGGGTGTGAATTATTGTGATTGACCTTTTGGTGGATGAATGGATTTTCTTGCACCTGTGAAGATGCATGTTAAGATTATCAATGGTCAACCAAGTGACATGCATGGAGGATTTGGAAAAACAGGCATCCTCCACTTGTTGCATAATGACTTCCTTGTAGATTATGGAAAGTTTACTAGATGAAAGGAAAATCTGATTTTCTTCAAGAAGCTTGCCTGGAAACTCCTTGATTCCCTTTTTCTAGGATGGCACAATGTCTTTCGAAATCTTCCTGTAATTGGTGGAGATCTTCAATAAGAGACTAGATCACCTGTATTGGTGCTTGAAGGATTCTCTTTACAAAATCTTGTAGGTTCTGATGACCAATCTTAGTATCTTTAATTTCATCCGCCTTTGAGATCACCACATTTGGCGGAAAGACACCTCGATACTTGTATTTCATCTTGCCTTATTTTTTGGAAGATGATGGAGACTTCTTGGTTGTCATATGAGATCAACTAGATGAAAATATGCAATCTTTGAGGATCCCTTGATAAGATCTGAAAAGCAACTGCAAAGATGGTGAATCAAAAAATGTTTTTCGAAAAAAAAGCATTGCGATGTGTGAAGCGAGAAACAATGTTGAGAAATCATGATATGAGTGACGAGGCACGAAAAATGATGCAGGAGTGAAGAAACAAGGTCTTGAGAAAAAACAAAGTGATTTGAAAATGTCTAAGGCAAAAATTGCCAAATGTGTAGGAGCATTAAAAATCAGTGCTCCTACACTTAGAGAGATGTTTTTAGGTGTAAGGGCATTGATTTTCAGCACACTTCACCTTAACATGCAAGTTTTGTAAAAAGTGTCAAGGCGTTGAAAATTAGTGCCCTGGAACTTGGCTTCATACTTAGAGGTTTACAAGAAGTGCAAAAGTGGGATTTTTTAGCGCCATGGCATTTGGAAAAGATGAAAACCATGTAGGAGCGCTGATTTTTAGCGCTCCTACACTTTTGACTTAGTGTTTGCAAAAAACGTTGAGTGTAGTAATGTGAGGAAACAAAACTTAAACCCTAGCTAATTTCCATCGACCATGAAGTTAGAAGAATGACGAGCACACATAGGGCAAAGAAAAATGATGAAGGAGACAAACAAAAATGTTCAACTTCAATGACCTAAGGCATAGGCATGCAAAGAAATAATGAGGGCACACATAACAAGGAGACTCAACCCAATGCAAGCAAATCATATAGAAAAAGAGACAAAACCCCCAAGATAAAACACGATGGAAACCATGAAGCATTTACCACATTTTTTATCTCAGCAAATGAAAAGAGAAAAACAAAAAAAAGTGGCAAAGCAATAAAAATGACATACCTTGTAGCAACAAGAAAATCTAATTTGAATGCCTGAAGAGATCTTCTAAAAAGCGAGTTTTCTTGAAGAGAGATGGATGCCCAACACGTTGGGAGTGAAAGTAAGGAGAAAAGAATGAAAATTAATCGACTTAAAATCGGCGCCCTTGCACCAAGTCATCATTTCACTTAAGTGTAATGGCACTGAAAATGTCTGCCATTGCAGTTTTTATATAACCATTTTCCTTCAAAATGTCATAGCACTTTTTTCTAGAGCTTTTACACTTTTAACAATTTCCCTAAGTATAAACAACGAGAGTTTGCGAAGATACTCATTTTGAAGGTCTTTGTGAGATGAAAATATAGGGATGCTCAAATAGATTATTTGACACTTTAGAATGCAATTTGAGGTGGATTGAAAATTACCTCATTTTGCATGCTTGAACATCACGAACCTAGGAAACAAACAAGTTTTGTAGGGGGGTTATCCGTGGAACGAGCGCTGCTAGATTCCATGATAATAGTTGGCTCCTGTTGGGGGTCTTCCTTCAACCATTCTTTGAAATGAATGAAGGGAGAAGAACTCCATAATTCAAGTGTCCTTATCCATCCATTGGGCTTCGAGTTAGGTGACGATGACGCAACTTAAAACAAAAAGACACAAAGGACTAAAAATAAAAAATATTTACATTTGAAATGCCCATTACTTTACTGTGTAAAGTGTTTGAGGTGTTTCCCGCTGTGAGGAAGGGCGAATGACGTTCCATCTCCATATGCTAGCAGGAAACTGTTCTCACCATACAACTGGTGAATTTGGAAAGGTCATGTCCATAGTGAGTCAAATTTTACGTGCATAACTTTTGGTTCTCTTCGTTTGTCTAATAGTAAAAATAAGATCACTGATTTGAAAATCTCAAGACTTGGCTTTCTTGTCGAAAAAATTATTTACTTGGTCCTGGTGTTCCACGATTGGGTCAGCCACTTGAAATCGCTTCTCTTTCAATTCAAAGAGATACATCACACGCTTATCAATAGAATTATCAAAAGTCTCATCCTCAATGGACTTAGCCAATTTGAGGGATGGAAGTTCGAAGGTTATAGGAATCTCGGCATTCAACCCATACAAGAGTTGAAAGGGAGACATACCGATTACTCACTTTAGAGTTATCCTATCTACCCACAAAGCATCATACAAAGCCTTGTGCCACAAAATTTAATTCCCATCTACCAGCTTACGGATGATAGTCACTAGATTTTTGTTGCTTGATTCAGCTTGGCCATTACCTTGTGGGTAATAGTTGGAAGAATGTGACAAGGTTATCTCATGTTCGAAATAGAACTCAGTGATCTCGTTTGATGAGAAGGAAAAAGCATTGTCAACAATGATTTTATTCGGCATGCTGAACCTAGAAATGATGTTTTCCTTTAAGAAATTGCACACCACTTCAGAAGTAGCACACTTAGTAGGAATCGCTTCCACCCACTTGGTGAAATAATTAGTTGCAGTTAGGACGTAGACATGTCCTTCACTTGATGATGGATTAACAACACTAATGAATTCAATTTCCCATTGCTGGAAAGGTTCTTCAATCACAACGGGTTTTAAAGGAAAAGCCACCAACTTAGGCTTGCCAACGAACTGTTGACACGACTCACACTTACGCACCCAAGAGTACGCATCTTGAAAGAGTGTGGGCCAATAGTACTTCACTCTCAAAATATTGTGAGTAGTCACTAGTGCAAAAAAATGTCCTCCACATGCCAAGTCATAATATGATTTCAACAGTTTTTTTTGTTGTTCTTTATCAACACATCACATAAAAGTCCCATTTACTGCACGGTTGTATAAGCTATTGTTCCATAAGACAAAGTTTTCTGATTTTAACTTGATGGTTTTCCTCTCTTTTGAAGTCAAATTATCAAGACATTCTCCATAAGTGAGGAAATGAGCAATGTTGGAATACCACTCGTCGATGGTGCCGACGAACAACACCATTAGAAGTTCACTTGAATCTACTTCTTCTTTTTTCGAAGCTTTTTCACTTTCTGAAACTTCTCCATCAGGAATATTTTTAGCAATAATATGACATAGTCCATGTCCCTATATCATCTTGGTGGGTTTGATTTCCATGTCATATTCTTGAATCTTCTTGAACTCCTGCTATGTTAAGATGGACTTAACAATTGAGTATGGGACCAAAACTTTGACATGACTATTCATAATGTAGAACCGAAAGTGTTTAACAACCTTGACCACATCGAAGGCATGTTTTTCCATTTGGGAGTATTTCAGCTCATAATTCTTTAGAGGGAAGCTCATGAATGCAATCGAAGATTCGAAACCCTCACTGTTCTCCTGCACAAGAATCGTCGAAAGTGTACGCTCATAAGCATAATTGTACATGATGAATTATTTGGTGTAATCAAGACAAACCAACACTGGCACATGACCAATGGCATCCTTGATGTTATCAAATGTGACCTTCCCTTCTGTTGTCCAGTGGAAAGTGGTATTTCCTTTCATCATATTAACAATATGATGAGTTGTCTCTGCAAAATCTAGAAGAAACCTTTACAAAAAGTTTACCTTGACAAAGAACAAATGGACAACCTTCTAGCTTGATGACAGGGTGAACGATTTTATACCATTGAATCTTTTTGAGTCAATATTGATTCCCTCTTTGGACACTACGTGACCAAGAAGTTTGCCTTCTGTGACTCCAAAAATTGAATTTTTGGGGTTTGGGGAAATACCATGCTATCGATATCTCTCCAAGATCTATCTTAGATGATAGTAGTGTTCATGGAACTTTTTGGATAACACCATGAGATCGTCGAGATACACCACAATAAACTTACCCATCACATTGTGAAACACCAAGTCCATAGCTTGTTGGAATGTGGTATCGACATTTATTAAGACAAAAGGAATTATACGGTACGTAAAGGTACCCCATGGTGTTGTGGAAGTCGTCTTCTACTGATCACTCAAAGTAATTTCAATCTAGTTATAATTGAAAAACCCATCCAACATGGAGAGCATCTCAGATTTGGTCACATTTTGTAGAACTTGGTCCATCACAGGGAGATGATAATTATCCTTGAGTGACAGTTGGTTGAGGTTTCTAAAATCCACATAGATACTAATCTCACCATTTTTTTTATGAATGGGAACGATATTTTCTATCCATGTTGAATGTTGGATGGGAAATATTATCCGTGCGTTCAACATGTTTTGGACTTTCGCAAGGATAATCCTAGAAATCTTTGAATTGTATTACCTCTATTTTTGTTTAAAAGGCAATGCTCCAACCTTCAGGGGAATTTTGTGTTGCACCTCTTTCGGTCGGAAGGATTTTAGATCCTCATATGAATATGCTTATACATCCATATATTCTTGCAATAGCCTAGTGAACTGCTTCCTCTCTTCGACTATGCAATATTTCCCAATGTTCACCATCTTAGGATCACTTTCAGTTCCCAAGTTATACTGTTCAACGTCATTTGATGAATCAAAGTCTACAAGTTGCTTCTTGACGTAGGGATCATTCTTATCAAAAAATTTCTCCAATGACACCAATCCTTTGGTAATTTTGTTCCCTTTGAGTTGTAATAATTATTCACCTGTGAGTAGATCCACATTAGACATAGATTCTCAAGGAGGAGAACCACTTCCTTCAAAGTACAATTCATTGAATTGTTTTTCCTTTTCTAAGAAGACAATAATTTGATGATCATTGTTGAAAATCTACCAATTCTTTGAATTTTCAAGAACAATCAGGTGGAAAACCTACTCAATGGTGTAGGTAGAACCTTGAATTTTTTTATGCGGTATCAGGAGCAGGGCTGAGACTACTAAGGAGTCAGCCCTATCATTATATTCCCTCAGAACCACAAAGATATCAAAAGCCTCAAATTCTTCAATGCAATCAAAAATGAGATTGTGATAATGCCTAAGCCTATCATTTTTAGTTTGATACAAATTCCTTACCTGAAGTACTATTATCTCAAAATCTCCTTGTGCATGAATATTTTTGATACCCTTCTTGTGTGCAACTTGCATTCCTAGTAACAAGGCTTCGTACTCAACAATTGTATTAGTGTTGTCAAATTGTAGCTTTAAAGAGAAAGGGTATTTTTTCCATTGGGGAAATAAAAACCATTCCCGCTCTAGAACCGGTTGAAGAAAAACTACCATCAAAATCTAGTAACCAAACATCGTTCGGATCACCAAGGCTGATCATGTCAAAATATATAGTCTCATCATTTGATGAAGCTTTGGGATCTGATGTTAATGAATCATCTGGTGATGACTCATTTTTTATTGAAAGAGATTCGAAAATCCCCAACTCATGTCTTGTTGAAGATTCACCAACCCCTTCAGTTTGCAGATAGTAAGTTCCCATGCCAAAAGACTCAAACAAGATTTGGGCTCTTGGGGTCATTTGATTGGGTTACTAAAAACTTTGCTTCCTTTTCAGGAATCAACTTTTTCATCACACCTTTCACTGGTATTATGTCTTCGGACATGTCCATGCTTAATTCTCCCCCAAAATCCTTGTAGAAATTATGTCCGAGGAGGATTTCGTAAGATGCTAGTACGTCAGCTAATAGAACCGTCATCTTTATCTTTTTCTCTGGGTATGCAGTGAATGCATACTACACATCCTTGATCTGATAGATCAAGAGCACTTGTTTATTCTCCATGGAGAAATAATGACTAAATTTTTTGGTCATATCTAAACCTA
>CM021103.1:326686168-326701109 GCA_007115665.2 Sequoiadendron giganteum
TACTTTTGTTGAAAGATCTACACGACTTTGTGCTTGTAATCATTCATGTTGTTTGAGGAGTTGTTGCATCTAAGAAGACTTTGTGCTTCTAATGCAACAAACGGTACATATTTCGTAGATCCATCAGTGAAAAATCTACATAATGACTTTGTGCCTTCGTGAGCTTTCCCTTTTCTTTTATTTATTTATCATTAATCATATATGGTATCTCTACGCTTTTCTTTGACAAGATAGAGGTATTGGAATTACTGCTCATTGTTAGTTTAAATTTATCTTGAATTAGGACTTTCAACTGTGAAGCATTGTAAAACATCTTCTCTGAAAAAAGATAGAAGCATGAATGTGACACACCCCCCATTTCGTAAGTATAGTGTACATTATGTAAATAATTGATTATTTTTACTGTAGCTTTTGTTAGCAGTAAGAAGGGCACCTCCCCTTTCTGAGAGGAGAGATTTTATCTCACATAGTTGTGGTTGAAGTCTAGGTTTTGTAATCTGTTGGAAATTTGATTACATAATTTTCACCCAATAGATTTTTTGGTGACTTCGCTGAGGAATGAATCACACAATCTAAGCCTCACACTTCCAGTTGAAGTGAATAAGCTTTCTAGTTTCTTATTGTATCTTGTATATTTTTCTTTGTAAATCTTCATCCTTTTCAGATCTACATTCTGGCAAACCGAAGTTATACATGAGGATTGAGGGTTCAAGGAGTAGCAAATCCACTTTTTGAGGAGTTGTTGTAGCATAATTTTCCATTTACCCCTCTGTGAGTAAGGTCACCATTACAACGTACTATGAGCTATCCTCCCCAAATAAAAATATCTCCTCTTCCATTTTTTTGGTGTACCACATGCGTCCAACTCGAGTACTTGTCGTGTAACCAGTCATGGCCGCACCACCTACAGAACCGTGGGGAAATTCTTTTGGTCCCCTTCATTTCATTGTGCCTCTTCATGAGATTCTGCGTGTTTCGAGGAAACATCTTCTAAAGTTTTTTGGTGACAGAAAACAACATCCCAATGAGCACATTGCCACCTTCTACATCATTTGTGGTGTTCTCACCATAAAACATGAAGATTTTTATGTAATATTGTTCATTGAATCCCTCCAAGGGGTTGTTGTCGATTGGTTCTACACTCTTCGAAATGCCTCAATCACCCACTGGGCCACTCTTCGAACAAATTTTGAGGAAAGATTAGAACCTACCGAGGACACGCATGCTTTGTTGACAAAACTCACAACCATGTGAAAGGAGGCTCATGAACTCATGCGAGAGTTCATGGCTAATTTCAACAAGTTGGTGACACAGATCCCAAATGATGCTAAACCAATGGATCACAATTTGAAGTGTTTTTTCATCAACACACAATTTCCCAAAGTAAGTTTCTTCTTATGCAAGGAAAATCTTGCCAATGTTGAAGAAACACAAAAATTGGCTACCAGTCTTGAAGATGATATGATCCTAGTTAGAGAGATAAGGACCAACACCAACACCAAAAAAAGGATGCAAGCATCAAGATCTTCAACATCTAATGCCAATGCTCCTAATGCCAGTTCCAACTTTGCAAATCCCATGGTTCAAAGGTTGGTGAATGAAGTCTTATCTTTGAAGAAGCAAGTCTCTAATAAAAACAACACCTACAAGGACATCCCAAGAAGGACTTTTCCCAACTATGCTGAAAACAAGAATCAAAACTGCCTTCCAGCACCACAAGGTAGGCTTGCACTTGAAGCTCCACCTAAAAACATTGTAGCATGATACTATGAGGCTAAACAAGAAGACTATGCACAACCAAATTATCTTGAGGAATAAAATGTTGACCTCTTCCAAGATGAAGAAATGAAATCAGTTGGCGACTCCAAGATTGGCTACTCACAGATAGCAGAAGGAGATGATGAAGATGACTTAGTGATAGATACATATTCTATTTTCACGTGGCACCAAAAAAATCAACTTGACAAAGCTCAAGCTACTGCTCCACCTAAAAAAGAGAAGTCGCCAATCACAATTTCCAAAAGAGGTTCTCCTCTCCCTTAGCAACCTAAGAAAGCAACAAATCCAAAAGTAAGTGCACCTTGTCCCTCTTCATCTAACACCTGTTGTTCCTAAAGCTAATCATCCCAAGACCAGTATACCTTTTATCAAACCAATCAGTGAAGTTACTACTTCCAATTTACAAAACTCTTTCCAGGCCTTCGACATCATCGACCATGCCATGAAAACCAAGGTCTAGATGTCTGAGGCTGAATACTTCAAAGCTAATCTCGACCAATTTGATAGGCTTATCAAGTTCGTCAAAGACCAAGAAATTACTCCAATTCAGGATCCACCTCTTGATGTTGTTGTTGCTCCTAATCCTAAAATGCCATAGATTAATCTTGTGTCAAATCCTCCAACAGCCTCTGGACGCATTGATATATTTTTTATCTCTCTATTTGTCAATGGTTTTAAACTAAGTAGTTGTGTTATAGATTCTGGTGCATCTGACAATGTGATGTTTGCCAAGGTAGTTATTGCCTTAGGTTTAGATATGACCAAAAAATTTAGTCATTATTTCTCCATGGAGAATAAACAAGTGCTCTTGATCTATCAGATCAAGGATGTGTAGTATGCATTCACTGCATACCCAGAGAAAAAGATAAAGATGACGGTTCTATTAGCTGACGTACTAGCATCTTACGAAATCCTCCTCGGACATAATTTCTACAAGGATTTTGGGGGAGAATTAAGCATGGACATGTCCGAAGACATAATACCAGGGAAAGGTGTGATGAAAAAGTTGATTCCTGAAAAGGAAGCAAAGTTTTTAGTAACCCAATCAAATGACCCCAAGAGCCCAAATCTTGTTTGAGTCTTTTGGCATGGGAACTTACTATCTGCAAACTGAAGGGGTTGGTGAATCTTCAACAAGACATGAGTTGGGGATTTTCGAATCTCTTTCAATAAAAAATGAGTCATCACCAGATGATTCATTAACATCAGATCCCAAAGCTTCATCAAATGATGAGACTATATATTTTGACATGATCAGCCTTGGTGATCCGAACGATGTTTGGTTACTAGATTTTGATGGTAGTTTTTCTTCAACCGGTTCTAGAGCGGGAATGGTTTTTATTTCCCCAATGGAAAAAATACCCTTTCTCTTTAAAGCTACAATTTGACAACACTAATACAATTGTTGAGTACGAAGCCTTGTTACTAGGAATGCAAGTTGCACACAAGAAGGGTATCAAAAATATTCATGCACAAGGAGATTTTGAGATAATAGTACTTCAGGTAAGGAATTTGTATCAAACTAAAAATGATAGGCTTAGGCATTATCACAATCTCATTTTTGATTGCATTGAAGAATTTGAGGCTTTTGATATCTTTGTGGTTCTGAGGGAATATAATGATAGGGCTGACTCCTTAGTAGTCTCAGCCCTGCTCCTGATACCGCATAAAAAAATTCAAGGTTCTACCTACACCATTGAGTAGGTTTTCCACCTGATTGTTCTTGAAAATTCAAAGAATTGGTAGATTTTCAACAATGATCATCAAATTATTGTCTTCTTAGAAAAGGAAAAACAATTCAATGAATTGTACTTTGAAGGAAGTGGTTCTCCTCCTTGAGAATCTATGTCTAATGTGGATCTACTCACAGGTGAATAATTATTACAACTCAAAGGGAACAAAATTACCAAAGGATTGGTGTCATTGGAGAAATTTTTTGATAAGAATGATCCCTACGTCAAGAAGCAACTTGTAGACTTTGATTCATCAAATGACGTTGAACAGTATAACTTGGGAACTGAAAGTGATCCTAAGATGGTGAACATTGGGAAATATTGCATAGTCGAAGAGAGGAAGCAGTTCACTAGGCTATTGCAAGAATATATGGATGTCTTAGCATATTCATATGAGGATCTAAAATCCTTTCGACTGAAAGAAGTGCAACACGACATTCCCCTGAAGTTTGGAGCATTTCCTTTCAAGCAAAAATAGAGACAATACAATCCAAAGATTTCTGGGACAATCCTTGTGGAAGTCCAGAAAATGTTGAACGCACGTGGATAATATTCCCATCCATCATTCAACATGGATAGAAAATATCATTCCCGTTCATAAGAAAAATGGTGAGATCCAGTATCGTGTGGATTTCAGAAACCTCAACCAGCTATCACTCAAGTATAATTACCCTCTCCCTGTGATGGACCAAGTTCTACAAAATGTGACCAGATCTGAGATGCTCTCCATGCTGGATGGGTTTTTGGTTATAACTAGATCAAAGTTACTTTCGAGTGATCAACACAAGATGACTTTCACAATCCCATGGGGTACCTTTGTGTACCGCAAAATTCTTTTGGCCTAATAAATTTCGGTGCCACATTCCAACGAGCTATGGACTTGGCATTTCGTGATGTGATGGGAAAGTTTATTGTGGTGTATCTCGACGATCTCATGGTGTTATCCAAAAAGTTCCATGAACACTACTATCATCTAAGGCAGATCTTGGAGAGATGCCTACAACATGGTATTTCCCTAAACCCCAAAAAGTCAATCTTTGGAGTCATAGAAGGAAAACTTCTTGGTCACATAGTGTCCGCTGAAGGAATCAAGATTGAATCAAAAAGAGTCAATGGTATAAAATATCTTACCCTGCCATCAAGCAAGAAGGTTGTCCATTCCTTCTTTGGTAAGGTAAACTTTATGTGAAGGTTTCTTCCAGAATTTTGGAGAAGACTCGTCATATTGTTAATATGATGAAAGGTAATACCACTTTCCACTGGACAACAGAAGGGAAGGTCACTTTCGATAACATCAAGGAGGACATTGCTCATGCACCAGTGTTGGTTTGTGGTGATTACACCAAATAATTCATCATGTACAATTATGCTTCCGAGCATACACTTTCGATGATTCTAGTGCAGGAGAACAATGAGGGTTTCGAGTCTCTCGATTTCATTCATGAGCTACCCTTTAAAGAACTATGAGCTGAAATACTCTCAGATGGAAAAAAAGGCCTTCAGTGGTCAAGGCTATTAAACATTTCTAGTTCTACATTCTGAATAGTCATGTCAAAGTTTTAGTCCCAGATTCAACTGTTAAGTCCATCTTAACACAACAGGAGTTCGAGACGAAAAGAGGCAAGCCAAGATTCAAGAATATGACATGGAAATCAAACCCACCAAGATGATACGGGGATGTGGAAGGTGTCATCTTATTGCTGAAAATAATCTTGATGGAGAAGTTTCAGAAAATGAAGAAGCTTCAGAAAAAGAAGAAGTAGATTCAAGTGAACTTCCAATGGTGTTGTTCGTCAGCACCACCGACGAGTGGTTTTCCAACATCCCTCATTTCCTCACTTGTGGAGAATGTCTTGATAATTTGACTTCAAAAGAGAGGAGAACCATCAAGTTAAAATCAAAAAACTTTGTCTTATGGGACAATGGCTTATACAAGCATGCAGTAGATGGGACTTTTACGATGTGTTGATAAAGAACAACAAAAAAAACTGTTGAAGTTATACAAGGAGAAATATGTTGAAGTAAGAGAATCACTGAAGCATTGTATTCAAACAATCAAATCTCTTACAAAAAATCTCCACTAAGTAAAGGAAAATGTTGAACTACATCATGCTCTTCTTGAAAAAAGAATGAAGGAATTTCTAGGCGAGCTCCTTGAAGAGAACTGTATTTTACTTCCGTCCATAAAACTTTTTGATACCTTCAAAGAATCCATCATGAACCGAGTAGAGAGTGTAGAATTTTCAGAAGCCTCTATGCATGTTCTTTGTGATACAAGGCTCACTCTTGAAAACCTCAAGACACATCTTGACAGGTGCAAAAATGTTCACTCATCTGCCAGGAAATCAATCATAAGGATTCACACCATTGTGGATTACACCATTGGTTTGGATGAAAAGTTCATGCAGGAGACATGGAAGAAGTATGAATACTTTCGCACCCAAGCAAGGAACCATGAAGATTCTTGATCTCCTAGTGTTGAACATTTTGATGCTTCCCTTTATGCATCTTGTAAATAGTTTACGACATCTTAAATGTCTTTTTGTCAAATGTAATTGCACCAAAAATATGAGATGTAATTTCATAGAGATGAATTACACGTTGACTTAGTCAAAGTTAGGGTTTCCTATTTTTTCTCACCTAACTTTCCTAATTTTACTCAACTAATTTCCTAGATTATCTCTTCCCTCTCTTCTATAAATATGAGGGATCTCTATTGTAATCTTGACCTTAAGTATTTTGCAACGAAGTACTTCCCTTTTTGAAGAAGATTTATGAAACTTTGTGTTCATACTTTGTGAATGAAATCTGATCAATAAAGAAGAGAATTGCAAACCAGAATTTGTGTTGGATTTGTTAATCTTGTGAATTGATCTTATTGGTGGTGATTAGTAGATGATATCTGAAGGGCTTCAAGTAATTTATGTAGACTTTGTGTTACATTCCTTATTTGTATTTATGTTTATGTTTGGATACTTTTGTTGAAAGATCTACAAGACTTTGTGCTTGTAATCATTCATGTTGTTCAAGGAATTGCTGCATCTAAGAAGACTTTGTGCTTCTAATGCAAAAAATGATACATCTTTCGCAAATCCATCAATGAAAAAGCTACGGAACGACTTTGTGCCTTCATGATCTATCCCTTTTCTTTTATTTGTTCATCATTAATCATATCTGGTATCTCTACGCTTCGATTTGATAAAATAGAGTTATTTGCATTACTGCTCGTTGTTAGTTTAAAGTTATCTTGAATTAGTACTTCCAACTGTGAAGCATTGTAAATAATCTTCTCTGATAAAAGAGAGAAGCATGAATGTGACACACACCCCGCATTTCGTAATTATAGTGTACATTGTGTACATAATTTATTAGTTTTACCATAGCTTCTGTTAGTAGTAAGACAGGCACCTCCCCTTTCTGAGAGGAGAGATTTTATCTCACATAGCTATGGCTGAAGTCTAGGTTATGTAATCTATTGAAAATTTGATTACATAATTTTCACCCAACAAGATGGAAACCCAAAAATGCACTTCTCTCCTGAATTGGTCTCTCTTGTGTCAAATTTTGGGAGTTTCTATGTTCAATTTGATACATTCCTTTACCTAAGAATTGGGGGTTTTGAGAAAGCCTCGTTGAGATTACCCAAATATCTTGAAGATTTGCTATTTTTCTTGGAGGTTTGTCGGAAGATGGTCATGGTCAAATATTGAGTATATAAACATGGGGAAGAAGGGATATGATTTTCCATTGACAACTCCCTCTTTTGTGTGCAAGACTAATCAAATGGCTAGGGGAGTTGAGAAAGTCTTGAAGGAATATAATCTCCAGTATCTGTCGATGAGAGCCAAATTTGATAGTAAGGGTTTTGTGAGATAAAATTTGTACGAAGGAAGTTCATATCAACACCTCCCTTTTATTGAGGAAATTTGGGAAGATTGTATTGATGAAAATGAATTCTTGAAAAGAGATTATATGAGGTTAACCCTAAGACAGATACATGTCTTTAGTCTTTCTTTCTGTATCCTAAAAAATGTGGTTGAAGACTTGATGGTCATCAATCTCGAATATGAAAAATTGCCCAATAAGTTTCACCCTAAGGTCGATTGGAGTAAGAATGAAATATTTGACATGAAAAATTGTGTCGCCCCAATAATTATACAGACTCAAGACTGGTTGGATGGAAAATGGCGGCAAGTGGCTGGCTCTGCTCAGGAACCTAGATCATCACAAAAGAATGAATAGAGCCCTGCACCAACAACTGGTGTGAGTATATCATCAAGGAGACTGACCACCAAGTCTTCTAATGCAAGTTCATAGTCAGGAGGTGATGGCGAGAAGCCATAAGAAATAGCTAAGTTGAATTCAGTCTATGAACAAGACAATATGCCCTCTCCAACCCCTAAGAAGAAGACCGATCAAATGAAGTCTATGATTGCTGATTCTGAAGCCATTTTTCAGTAGATTGTTGAGGATAAAATTTTCCCTCCTTTGTGTGAGATGCCCAATTCTCTGATTGAGAATTCACCAATTACACTTGGTAACCCTCATGAAATTGTTGGTAGAAACAAAGATTATGGTTTAGTAGTAGCTTCCTCAAAATGGTTGAAGAAGGCAGTAGAGAAGAAAAGGAAGTATACTCCTACGATGAGAGTTGAAGTAGACACAGTTGCAAAGTTACTTCAAATTTCTTCAAAGCCCAAGAAAGCTCGAAGAATGTCAAAAAATTTAACTAATACCGCCTCTGGAAGTCAAGTGTTAGAAATTGTTGATCCTATAAATGAATTAGGTGACAATGAAATAATTGAGGTAGACTACAAAATTAAACATGTTGATATGGGGCCTCCAACACTCGAAGGCTATGTTTACGATGCTAATTATTCAGTTAATTCTTTGATTAAGAGAGTGAAAGAAGAGAGAAAAGAGAAGGTGAAGTTCCAGTCTCAAGTCCTTGCTTTAGGTAACTTTATCTCTTCCATGGTTACTCCTTCGACACCTGATGAAGCCTTAAGCTCTCAGGTAGAAGGTATTGATATCCTTTCCTTTCAACAAATTACAAATAATCTAAGTTATTCTAGAGTAACAAGTGAATGGATAGAAAACATATCTCAGGAGTCCATTTTATTTATCAGTAAATCCATACTCTCCTACACTCGGATCACTAATAAGAGAAAATAACTGGTGATAGAACTTTAACAGGTCAGGAAAGAGTAGACCAACCTTTACGTTCTTTTTCAAGAAGTGAAAGAATTAATTTCAATGGATCGAGCAACACTAATCGGTGAAAAAATTGTGAATGACCCTAAGGAGTTGGATCCTTCTTGGTCTGAGTCATTAGAATGGAAACTACACATGTATGATAGCCTGGTGGGAGAAATTAATAAAACCCTTGATCAGTACTTTGAAATGTTGGTAGAGATCAAAGATAGTTGTCATAATCTAGATGTAGAAATTATTGATGAGTTTGATGAGAAGATTCTGAATATGAAGGAGGTTTCTTTGAAATTCAGGGAGATATTTTAATAAGGAAATAGTTGATCCTACTACAGTAACTTGGGAGTCTTTCTCAAAACTCGGTAGATTGCATATTCACCTAAACTCTTACAAGTATGAAGAAAATACAAGATTCGAAGCATTGGTCGAATCTGACATTGCCTTATCCAAGTGGAGAACCAGATTATAGATCACCACAACACTCGAGAGTAAAGATATATTTGCAATTGTCACTAGGTATCGTGATTACAGGTCTGGGATGAAAATATAGGAAAAGTTGTTGGAGAAAGAAGCAGTTGAAGTTCTTGAAGATGAAGGAGGAAGCAGAAAAGAATGATACATAGTTATTTTTAGTATTTCATGAGACTTCTTTAATTTTGGCTCTTTTAAGTTTAAAAACTATTTTTATGATGGGGTACGGTTTATTTTAAGAAACTGCTACCAAAGAAAATTGGTTATGCTTTAAATATGGGCTTAATCGATGCAATTAGGATCTTTTGGGCAAAACTTTGATTTTCCTCATTAGAACAACTTTTATATTTTGGAAGTTTTTGCAGTTATCTTTGAATATAGAAAAATTATATGGTGAAGTTCATGCAGGCATCATCTTTGAATTGTGGTGTGTGGGTTTATTCTATTATTCTGAATATCTTGCCATGGTTATCTATATTGAGGATGTGGATGTTTGATTAATTGTATTGTTGTTGAATGTTTATCTTTGAATGAATACTTATGGCAATGGTTTGAGTTCAATCGAAGAGTTTCATTAGTTTTGGAAATGGTTAAAGTCTTTGCACTTTCAGTTTATATTTAGATATTGTTATGCCTTTCAAAGCTTTCTGGTTAAAAGCAACACCTTTCTTTGCTTTCTGATTGAAAGAAGTCTGTGTTTCTATTCATTGAATATCTTTGAAGGTAGCTCCCACCTTGTAAAATAAGCAGAGAATTGATAGGAAATATTATCATATCAGTTCAATTGTTGTTACATTTGTCATCTTTGTGGGCGATAAAATATAGAGTTAGCTGAAAAAATTGTTAACCAACAACTCAATATTAGAGAACACAAGATGAAGTAAGGTCAAAATCACCTTCAAAATGATGAAAATGCATTAAATTTTTTTCTATTTGAAGCTAAAAGCACCCTTGAAGGCTAAGGGTGCCCTGAATTTTGAAGCCTTAGATGTAAGAATTAGGGTTTGCAGCCTCAAGGAGTTTCTTGTAAATTTTGATCCTACTCTTCAATGAAATTGTCAGCCAGTCATCTGGATACATCAATCAATCAAAATCAGTGATTGAACATGAGCTCCATTGACGTTTGTAAATGGAAATTTTCATAAATTTGGCAAGTCTAAAAAGTGACACCTAACATCAAAGTTTGACTTTTGAACTCAAGAGCAAAGCAACATCCTATAAAGGTGGAGGTTGTTAATTGAATTTAAATAATATTAAATCTTTAGTTAAAATTCTCAAGTCGACTTCAACTAGACTTGATTTTTGCTTGCAATTGGTCAATTTATTTTTGCATGTAAAGTTAACTAAATAATTTAGAGGTGGCGCCCTAATTAGGGCTTATTTCTTAGTCAGTTAACTATGATGGAGGTCCAACTAGAAGCTATCACCAATTTTAAAGCAATTGCATGCATTTATGATTCCTTTTTTGATTTTATTTATTAAGGCATAGGCATCCATTATTTTTCATCACAGGTGAGAGCAAACACATATTTATCGAGCAAATAAAGATCTGAAGATGCTACATGTGATAGATTTCAATGTTCTTCATATTGCTAGGTCTATATTTTTTAGAAGATACATGTTCCAAACTTCATTTTTTGAGTGCATGCAGACTTCATCAAATCCAATTCAAGCATAGGTGACTTTTTTAGAGACAAAATAATAAATTTCCATTTCTATCTCTAAAATTCTTCTATTCTTGCCAGGTTTTCTCTCGCATGTCAAAGTAAACAACATAATCTTCAAAATTAGATCATTTGGGTTCACATATTTTAGAGTCAACATCAAAACCCATGTCTTAGATTTGTTTCGAGAAAATTGCCCCTCTGCTTCACATTTTGAAGCACTATGCTTTTTTCTAAAGATTCCTTTGCATGTGGGTCAAAAATTGCCTACAAACCCTATGTTTCAGTTTTTCTCAAGAAAAATTGCCTCCAGAAGCCCCTACAACCACTGCAGTTCTTGACTGAAAACCCTTTGCATGCTTCGCTAAATCTCATTTTTTCGAATTCTAACAAACTAGGTTGTTTTAGAATTTAATCTCTACAAAACCCATGTTTCATAAAATTTCCTAAATGTTTTCCTCCAACTGCTTATTTTTCGCCTCAACCAAAGCCTTTTTCAGCTTTTTTTGAAGTTTTTACGAACATACCCGACCTTATAGTCAAAAAGTCTAGATTTTCAAAACACAATTCAACCCAATAGATTATAAGGCCAAATCGGTCTTAGTTCATGAATTTTTGAAAACCGCTGACACAAACATGGGTCACGTCTATCTAGTGGTCAAATTGAGCACGTTGGAAGGCACTGACAACTCGATAGTCAAGAATCTCAAGCGATCTAGATTGTTGGCAAGGACATCTATTCCTATCGTAGTTGTTGATCTTGAGTTTGTGATTGCATGCATAAGGCATTATGACTCATCCACAAGAAAAATTCGATCAATAGCCGCAAGCTGAGAGATGTCAAGAAGTGCTTTGATATTCCACCTTGCTCAGACAACTTTACCATAGTCATGGAAGATTACATCAAGATATGGGAGGGAGAGAAAGAAAGATCTCAAAGAAAATTTGATCAAATATGGCTAAAAGAATAGAAGACCAACTTTTCGAAGAAGGTTGGTCATGGAGAGTTCAAGGACGAAATTTCCATCCTGATTACTTTGCTCGATTGGGTTACAACAAGAGGAGGTGAATGGCAGTTTCAGCTATGGAGCTGCCAAAGGTGATTTCTTCACTGCCTTCTACATCATGGTCAAAACCCCTAGTGAAGCAAAGGAGCAATCCAACTGAAGATGCCAGAGAATTCCAAAAGATGATACAATTGACAAGCTCTTGGATGAGGTGATCAGTTAGATCCCGCAATCATTTTTGAGGATAGAGTTAGAAGCAACAATTAACTTGACATCAGTCTTGAGTTCTCATTTCTGATTTTAAGCATGTTTATCTCATCCTTGGAGATATCTTTAGAGGAAGTCAGAATTTTCGTTAGGATCTAGTTGATTGATGTTAGTTATCAATTAACTTTCATTTCAATAAGGACTTGCATGTTGCACATGTCCATTTAGTTTAGTTTGGTTTTAGTTAACTGATGGTAGCTTTTCAGTTAACTGTATAGTTTCATTTATTTAGGTTTAGCAATAAACTCTTACCTCGAGATAAAGTATTTTACCTCCTTGGGAATTTAGAGATGAAGATTATTGTTTGATGTCGTTTCTAGTAATCTTGTTTGCAACCTACACCTCAGATAGAGTATTTTACCTCCTTGGGAATCCTATGATCGAGCTTGCCATTTAGTGTTCGTTTTCAGTAACCTACTTTCAGCCTACACCTCGGATAGAGTATTTTACCTCCTTGGGAATCCTAAATACTAGTTTACCGTTTGTGTCGTTTTCAATAACCTTTATTTCAGCCTACACCTCAGATAAAGTATTTTACCTCCTTGGGAATCCTGTTATAAATTTTATTGTCTAAACATTCCTTGCTCCTAAGTCCTCATGCTCTATTTCTCTTGAGGAAATAGGATAGATTAAAGTAGTAATTAGTTTTAGTTAAGATTTTCAAAACTAGAGAAAAACCATTAGCTGCAATGTATTGGTTTTTTTTAACCTTGTGCCTCTTCCAACTGAGTCAAAAAGATAGGATTTAGATCATTTAATTTTTTACGCATATCAACAAAAGAGGGAGCTTCCCCTCCTAATTTGAAGAGCAGTAATTATGCACTGTGCATAGCTATCTGTTGCTAATACACACTCTAGAGGTGTGAATTGTAATGCCAACAATTTCTTGGCACCCACTGTGGGGCATGAGGCAATAAAACTTCAAGAAAAGATAAACGCTTTTATCTCACAAGAATGACACTCTGGCATCCTATTGCATGATCCATATAGAAGCAATGGATGATAAAAATGATAATGCTGGCAATGATGACATAAATCAATGACGTCCACCCCCATTACCTTAAAGTAATAACATTGGACCTTTGGATTTTTCAAGTAAATCATGACTTACCTAAAGGGTCAAGGAAGCGCTTTCATTAGTTTCACAATGATTGAACTCAACACTCGAAGTAACATTTTTCTGCATTCACAACGGCTTGTGTTGTCTTTCATGTGGCACATGAAGACATTGTGGTGTGTCTCTTTATCAAGACTCATGTGGGAGATGTTTCCAACTAGTTCAATCACTTGGCACTAGGCAGTATCACAAGTTGGGCAACTATGAGTGAGAATTTTTTGGCGAGATTCAAGCCCACTAAAGACAGTCACTTGTTGTTCACCCAACTTAAAAATCCAAAGATGGAGCACAACAAAAACATGAGGGATTTTGTAGCAAGATTTAATCTTCTTGTTACATGAATTTCTTCTACACTCAATCCATCACCAGAGATTTAGATAAGCTATTTTATAAATGCTCTTCCATCAGAGATAACATTCTTCCTCAAGACGACCAAACAAACAGAGTTGAAGATTGCACAAGAACACGCCATCAAGTTGGAGGATAATATGATCACTTCCGACTTGATGAAAATAGATTCTATCAGATCTCTAGTTCAACAACTGTACCAACCAAAAAGAGATAATTTTTAGCCATGGTTTCCAACATCTCCACCAAGACCAATGATTAAAGTTGCACACCATGTAGTATTTTGTTGTTTCCATGACATCATTGCACATATCGGATCCACATGTCCAAAGAATCTGAGAATAATCCAAATCATGGGATACACTAAAGCTACTCTTAGTTCTAGTTTTGTACCAACACCAAGTTCGAACATTGTTTCACCACAAACAAACAACTTTGATGGTGACTCTATTGTGGGATACTTTGATAAAGAACTCGTAAATCAAGAACAAAAAGAAGAATACCATCAATACGTTCCTGTGGTGAATCATGAAAGTGTTTCAACGCCTGTGTTCACATGTGCTCAACACTTTAAGGCACAAAAAGAAGATGAAGAAAGGTAAAAATCAAATGAAAAGGGTAAAGAAGTGCTTTCCACTTCTAAACTCAAATCTTCACATGAGATTACTATGTCAATTGCTCAAGATCTGTTTGTAGTGAATTTTGACATCATAGCTTCCATGATAAAGACCAAGGTACAAATATATCAACTGGAATATCTTCAAGATCATCTAGAACAACTAGATCAGATTCTCAAAGTTGCAAAGAAGCAGACTATTCTCAATTCATCTGTTCTAGCAGAAGCAAATCCTAAAATGGGTCTTGGTGATTGTGTGACTCTGTTAGAAATAGAAAATGAAGACTAGAACATTTCTTGTTCTGAAAAGAGACCGATAGAGGATGCAAAGCCATGGACAATATAGTTTGATGGAGGTTGTCTAAATACAATTTTAGAAGAAGGGAAAATGATCACCTCCCCTAAAGGATAATTTCACCCATCTGTGCAACTGGAATTCACTAAAGGTGAAAAAGAGGTGCTTTTGTTAAGCCTCAAAGATGCCAACGACATGGGAATCAAAATCCAATGTGTTAAAGGTGATGTAGAGCTGATCGATGAGTTGGTCAAAGGATATTTTCAGGTCAAAAAAATCACCTACGACATTACAGAAATTGAGTTTGGAACTCGATCAATTGGTTTGAAGAAATCAACATCTTGAGGATGGACAATAGCAAAACTTATGCCTTAGGGGTATCAAATTTCCCATTCGTATCATATTCTAAATTTTGTCAAAATAAATTTGCATG
>CM021103.1:326701209-326759886 GCA_007115665.2 Sequoiadendron giganteum
TCAGTCGTATATCACAAATTACATGCATGGAGGCTTTGGAAAAATTGGCATCCTCCACTTGTTGCATAACGACTTCCTTGTAGATTCTGGAAATTTTATTGGTCAGAAGGAAAATATGGTTTTCTTCAAGAAGCTTTTGTGTGGCAGCTCCTTGATTCCCTTTTTCTAGGATAGCACGATGTCTTTCAATATCTTATTGTAATTTGTGGAGATCTTCAATAAGAGACTGGATCACCTGTATTCGATGCTTGAAGGATTCTCTTTAAAAAATCATGTAGTTCCTGATGACCAATCTCAATGTCTTTAATTTCATCCACCTTTGAGATCACCACAGTTGGCAAAAAGACACTCTAATACGTGTATTTCATCTTTCCTTCTTTTTTGGAAGATGATAGAGGCTTCTTGGCTATCATATGAGAGCAACTAGATCAAAAGATGCAATCTTCGAGGATCCCTTGACGAGATCTGAAAAGAAACTACTAAGATGTTGAATCAAAAAAATGTTAGTCAAAAAAGAAACATTGGGATGTTTGAAGCGAGCAACAATGTTGAGCAAGCATGATACGAGTGACGGGGCACAAAAAACAATGCGGGAGCGAAGAAATGAGGTCCAAAGCGAAAACAAATCGATTTGAAAATGTCTAAGGAAAAAACTACCAAATGTGTAGGAGTGCTGAAAATCACCACTCCTACACTTATAGAGATGTTTTCAGGTGTAAGGGTGTTGATTTTCAGCGCTCTTGCACTTTAACATGCAAATTTGGTAAAAAGTGTCAAGGCACTGAAAACCAACACCCTGGCACTTGGCTTCATACTTAGAGGTTTACAAGAAGTACAATAGTGGGATTTTTTAGCGCCATGGAATTTGGAAAAGATGAAAACCATGTAGGAGCGTTGATTTTCAACGCTCCTACACTTTTGACGTAGTGTTTGTAGAAAACGTTGAGTGTAGTAACATGAGAAAAAAAACTTAAACCTTAGCTAATTTCCATCGACCATGAAGTTAGAAGAATGAGGAGCACGCATAGGACAAAGAAAAAAATGAAGGAAGGAGAAAAAAATGTTCAACTTCAACTACCCAAGGCATAGGCAAGCAAAGAAATGATGAGGGTGTGTGTAACAAGGAGACTCAACCCAATGCAAGCAAAGCATATAGAAAAAGAGAAAAAACCCCCAAGACAAAACACGATGGAAACCATAAATAATTTACCATATTTTTTATCTCAGTAACTAAAAAGAGAAAAATGAAAAATATGGTGAAGAAATAAAAATTACATACCTTGGAGCAACAAGAAAACTTAAAGCTAATGCTCGAAGAGATCTTCTAAAATGCGAGTTTGCTTGAAGAGAGATGGACGCTCAACACGTTGGGAGTGAAATAAAGGAGACAAGAATGAAAAGTAATAGAATTAAATCACTTTTAAGTGATTCACAAGTGAAATAAAAGAACTATAGTCATGCATTTAATTAAGACACGAAAGGTGGAGAAAACTGGAAAAAGTGCGGTCGGGTCAAAAAACACCGCCCAGGGCCTAAAAATGACTAAGTATGGAGACTTGGTGTTAGGGCGCTGAAAATCAACACCCTTGCACCAAGTCATCATTTCACTTAAGTGTAATGGCACTGAAAAAGTCTGCCATTACACTTTTTATACTTAGCCATTTTCCTTCAAAATGTCACAACGCTTTTTTCTGGAGCTTTTGCACTTTTCACAATTTCACTAAGTATAAGCAACGAGAGTTCGCGAAGATACTCATTTCAAAGGTCTTCATGAGATGAACGCAGAGGGACACTCAAACAAATTGTTTGAGACTTTGGAACACACTTTGAGGTGGATTAAAAATCACCTCATTTTGCGTGCTTGAACGTCATGAACCTAGGAAACAAACAAGTTTCGTAGGGGGTTATCTGTGGAATGAGCGCTGCTAGATTCCATGATAACAAAACCAATTGAGTATCTATAGAAGATATTTATGAAATTTAGAGGAGGATTTATGGAAATTAATTGAACCTTAAACAAGCTATAACATACTCTATACTCAACTGCATCTTCTATTTTTATATTATGCAATTGTTGTGCAATTAGTAAAGTGGGTGTAAATTTTGTGAGAATAATTGATGATTGTGTGAGGAAGTTTGGTGGGAAAAACCTAGCCACACCCTATTGGGTGTTATTATACTTCTAAACAAGGGATCCCATCGCATAAAAAGGTACAACAACTAATTTTATTGGTTTCCTTGTGACTTATTAACCAAGCTATACCACCAATGGAGTGAAATGGGGATTGGAGACAACTGATGGTGATGTGGAAGGGCTCATGAGACACTTAAATACTCTAGTCAATCCATTTCATGTGTTTTTTAGCTATTTTAAATGAGATATATCACTATGTTGGGTTAGTGATTATTTTCTAAGATGGTTATTGTTGTATGGAGAGTCAACAATAAATTTAGTCATTAAAAGAGGCCACTAGCCTATGTGAATGAAGATTATGTTGTTCATAGAATATAATTATATCAGTGGCTCCAGCAATTTATATATCGTATTTGAAGGTTAGAATTTTTATTCATTTCCAACTCAATATATTTGTAATATTAAATTTTAATAAATAATTAATTAATTATTTTATCATAATAAATTTAAATTATGTCGTAGTTGATTTTCATCTATAATAGAAATTATTTTCCTATATGTCTTTTGTAAATGTGAAATATGTTTATGCATTGCTACCTCAATTATCATTTTATCAAATTTGTAAAAAAGCAAAAAGAAAATTGGGTTCTTTACAATCTCTTTCCATAAGTAGGAATCCTTGGGTTAGACATAATCTCATGTATTTTCCTACCCATGGGAGATACCAATATGTCCTTACACATGTGATAGTTGATGTTTTATTGCTTTGTAACTCCTCCCCAAACAATGTACATAATTCCTTGGAACATATCTTAAAGGCTAAGTACTAAAACTAAATGGATTAAGGTTCAAGGGATATTTATATATATCCTCTCCCTACCAATTTTAGACCCACCTTTTATTTTCCATCACCTCTCTCAACCTTCTCCTTTTTCTCCTTTTCCTCAATATAATTTTCATCATTAGTAATATTTATTGAGATGGGGACACCTTGCTTATTCCCTTCCCCATAGGTACAACACCCATTGGTCTCTAGGTAATTACCATCCTCTATTCCAACATCCCCTTAGTATATAGTTTTTAATATTGATATGCCATCTATATATGAATCCTCAAACAACTAAGGAGCTTATTTTCAAGGCTAGCTCTTTTATCCCTAGTCTCGTCATCAATAGATAGTTAGGGCTTCAATTTTCATCACACACATTGAGTATAGCTGTGTATGGATCAACCACCATGCCAATAATGATTAGGCTACTTGCTATATTTTCTACACCCATGTGGTGATTATCAACTCCCATCAATATGTCCTTGCCACATCTACACCCACAAGAATAACTTCCCTAGAATATGGGATATATCTCTAATATATCTAACTAGTCTCCAAGTTTTGGTGATTGAGTATTGTGGCACCCTTGCATCCCATCCTATGTAAATAATGACAACTCTTAGAAAGGATTTCATTCACTAAGAAAAAATATCACTCATTCTCTTTGATCATTCTAATGATTGGGGTCTAACAACATAAAAATCTATACATGCATTTATCCTCAACAAAACACTAGACCAACACTCCAATGATGGCCTTGAAAATTTGGTAATAGAATTTGTATCCATAAAAAGATAAAAATTTATGCTTGGCACCCACATCTCCAAACTAAATGACCAATGTAAATTTGTTTTTGGTCCTTAGCCTCCATTAGGAATTCCAAGATTGTTTGGCATCCTCGAGAGTGAAATTCCACCCTCCATGCACTTACAAAATCTAAAGTGTTTGTGTTATCATTCTAATAGGTCATACCATCACAAAAAATATTATAACAATACATGAAACTAACTTCGCATGTGCTATCTTCTAGATACATTCCCTCTACAATACGATAATCTTATTTTGGATCAACAAAAACATTTCTCCATGAAAACACTCCTAATCATGGGATCTACCACTCCTCTCACCCTCTTCTATTTCCTCCCCACCCTACAAAGTTTCCCCAACACCAAAAATCCATTAAAAAAATTACTCTCTATACACAAATTTCCAACCATCATTGAAAAATAACCACCAATAATGGGGAAAAACCACCATGTTGATTGTATGAAAACTATGACACATAAAATTACAATGGTGATTGTGTTTGTGTTGATTGATTGTTTTATCTACTAGCTAGTGGTTCTACAATAACAAAAAAGTATCAATATTATAAATAAATAAAAAATCATCCAATTGAATTACTAAAAAAGGGGAAATGAACATAATGTAATATACTATAAATAATGTTGATTTCATTTTTCCAAAGACCCACTTTCCTATAAACTAATTATCTCTATTTTTTATTTGTAAGAATTCAAACCTATTTCAAGAAATAATCTAATTTTTCGTGGGCATGGACCCTCACCTATTGTTGGCTATGCTAAGTGACTACCTTGCTCTTTATTTTATTTAATTTTTTCCCATTTATCATTCCATCTCCATTATCTAATTTTCTCACAATAAAAGTGGAAATGAATTGCAATTTTGAGGTAAATTTTCCTTTCATATGTTACTTTTTACTTGTCAATTTTATCTCCTTCATCCACATTAATCTTAGTGCCATACTACTACTATTTATGTTTCATCTCCACATCTATTTATCCAATCAAAATATAACATTGAAGGCTCTTCTAGGTAATTTTCAAGTAAAGCCCTCCATTAAGACTATGCTCTTTATCGGCAAGGATTTCACCCCTTTTAGAAGTTATAAATAAATATTTTATTTTTAAGTTTTTCATTTATCTTATTTTTTGTGTGGTTGTGTTTAATGTTACTAATTAATCTTCCTTATTCTATATTTATTACGTGTCCTTAGGTTGGATCCTTGTCATTGTCACAATTTGGTGAACTACTCATGTCTTGTCCTTGTTTTGCATTTGTGCTTAGATTCAGCTTTTTTTATTATCATCTATCAATTTAGCATAGATTATTGTTTATCTAGATTGAATCCAACATGTCTCAAAGGTTACTAGTTAGTTGTCATTTTTTTGTGTCATGGGGGAACTTATCATCTTTAGTAGTGTAGATGTGTTCCAAGTCGTACACTTTAATTGGCTCACACATTTTTCCTAGTGCTCAGGTGTGCAAACATGGGTCTCTAATTAGGTGTAATGGGTAAATTTTAGCATCAAATTTCCAAGGTTTTTCTATCCCTTTGATATGAGAGAGTTTCATATCTAAAATTTAATTGTATCTAGTTGTATCAACATGAATTTGCACCCCTAACACAAATTCCCTTTTGACCCTTGACACTTTAGAAAATCAAAAGAGGAGGTTTAATTCCACTTAAGCCAATTACTTGCATTCCACTTGGCTCCTGGTTTGTGTGTCGATGGGGGAATTTCTATCGAGGATGCTCGCACGGCACGCAAACATCCACACGTCGCACTTACGTCCCTATAGATTCTTGTGTTTGGAGACTACAAAGGAGTTACATTTTCAATTGGAAGTCAAAGAGTAACGTCCCTCTTTGGCTGGCTGACCTGAATATGGCCGTGTTTCACCCATCTCTTCATAATATTCACTCTTCCATCCATAACTTTTCCCAAGCAGAATTTTGTAAGTTTTCAAGATCATTTTGAGCATTTTCTCCACCATTTTGCATCCACTTTCCAAGCTTTGGAACAACACCATTCACTCCATTGCAGAAATCCACTACTCTGTCACTCCAACAGGGCGAGCATAGGACAAACACCGTGGAAACAGAGGCTTGAGTCCCTCTCATTCACTCCTCCACGAAATTTGACTGCTTTGGACAAAGGTGGTAATCTCTTATCATCTCTCCTTTTTCTTTCAATTGAGAAAGCACGAACTGCTTGTTGTATTTTGTGTTATGTAGCTTGTAGTTTCTTTCCTTTATCATCTATTTCTATTATTCCAAACTTGGTTGTCCGTGGAAACACCAAGACAAGGGTCTGACTGCGGCAAGCCGCTATACAGCCCCAACAATTTCCCCCTTTATTGTGTGTAGGTGGAGAAAACTTGGAGCGAGCTGGCAAAGAGAGCATTGTATGAGATCGTCTTCATCACCTTGGTGGTAATACATTTCCTTTATCGTATTCGTATTTGCATTTCCCTTTACTTAATCTCGTTCTATCACTTTGAACATATCTAGACTAGGCTATTAGTCTCACCTTTTGAGTTTGATTTCTATCTTTTCGGTTCTCTGGTTGTGCAGATGCCAACACACCTGTGAGATGCTAGTGTGTCACGTTGTCATCCTGGAACTGCACTTCCATCCTCTGACAGAGAGTTGTCTGAGATATGAATCTGACTCTAAGGACCGACTCATCTAGTCTCCTTCCAACATTTGGGATTGCAGAGTGATCGAAGGATACATAATCCTCATCATTCTCATCCTCGTCATCCTAACTATCATTTAAAATAAGGTGGGTTAGGGAAAACTTTTTTCTCTTGGCCTTTCATGACCTAGGACCTTGCAATGGGTGGTACCCCTCTCTCACATTTTTGGTGAACCCGACGTGAAACCCACATCTATCCATTTGTCAACATCCTAGACTTTCTCGCTTATACCTCCTGGTCATGGTGCCTTGGTGTGTTGTGAAAGTTTATGAGCTTCACGACTCAGTCTATGACCTTTGGGCATATTGTTAGAAGAATTCTAAGACACCTTCTGATGGATAAGATGAATGTCTCCTCTAGCTTCACTACCATCCTTTTCTTTGATTTTGCGATTGGGTTGTCCGCACAGGAGCACGTATCGTGAGGCAAACATAGGTTTCTTGGCAAAACCGATCGCGTCCCTATTCCTCCTACATTGCCGAACTCTTCATCTATAGATGAGCATGGGGTTATTTGTGTCCCTTCCAAGTACATCATTAGTCTCGGTAAAGGGCTAGGTCCATTGGAAAATCACCTAGAAGGAAACCCAAAGTTTGCTAGGGCTGCTAAGGTGATCAGTGAAATGAGATACATGGTGGAAAAGGACCGGAGAAACAAATAGCTATGTGTAGTAAAATTCTCTTCGAATTAGGAGGGGAAGCTCCCTCTTTTTCTGAGTTCCATAAAGTAAGTAAACTAAAACTAATTTTTGCCTATGTTTTTTATTTAGCTGCAATAACACAAGGTTATAGAACTCTAGATGTTGCAGCTGAGATTTTCCCTTTAATGAAACTTAACAACTACAACTTAACTTATGCTAAAAAGTTTCTATCCTCTCAAGTAAACACAAAGCAAGAGAGTTTAGAAACAAACGAGGTTGATTTTCTGACAAAGATACTTGAATAAACTTTCCTCAACATACATCTACTAAATTTCAATGCAAGCTGAAAAAGGAGATCATAAAAGTATTATAGAAATATGAGACTTTATTTCAAGGGCAGCAAAGAAAGCTTCAAGATTTTATTTCCTCACACTTCTAGCACAAAACAATAAATGAAAATCTGAGATATTTATATCAAGGCAACAAAACACACTCAAGATTTTATTTACTCAAACTTCTGGCACAAAGATTACAATTTTGGTACAACAAGTTGTAGCAAAATACTTGCAACATGCGATCAACCAATATTACAATTGACACATAACACATGAACTAAACAAGGATTTGCAGCTAAGGAGGCATGCAAACTTGCTCTTTACACAAAGTGAATTGACACTAAACGATAACAAACATGAAGGCATAAGCTTAGCAATTATGTTATCACAAGCATGGTTAAACTAAAATGAGCAAACACTGCTCTTATTTATAAATAAGAAAAAAAGTAGGGAACCCTAAAATCTCCTTGCTTTTACAGCTACTGCTTGCCAACATGCAAGGTTTATTTATAATTCTAGAAAAGATAAAACATCTAAACCTAGAAAGCATCTAAAAATGGAAAGTGCCAATTCTACAACTGTTTTCTTTCTATCCTCAAAGAATGGATAAGAATTGAGATAAGAATAGAAATAAAGGGTGGAAGAAGCTTCTAGATGAAAGATGATTTAAATCTCGATCACATCCGCTAAAAAGCGGGCAACTTCATCTGTGGTGGGAGTGTTGATATTATTAATAGAAAAATACCGCTTTTCCAAGATTTCTTCGCCATCTGCAATAGATCTCAAGAAATCTTCACTCTCATTGGCCGCTTTCTCTAACTGTGCTGACATCATGGAAATCATCTTCTATTTTCCAACACTACCATCACAACCATGCAAGATACTCTGAAACTCTATTTGGACTACATTAAGCCCAATGTATGAACCATCCTCAAGGCAATACTGACAAGGAATTTCTACAACAAATTCTCTGATGAACTTAAGAGTATCAATGACTTTTTTAATACACATCAAACTCCTTAGATATTCTAACATATGTATTTACCTTGTAAAGGTGACCTTCTTTCCACTCCAGGATCTGTCTTTTGTGTTCTCTTGCCATTGTAGAGCCATAAGCTATCTCTAAATCTAAAGTTATGATTTCGTGCATAGGCTTGAACTCGACTATCAACTACTCAAAATCTTGGATACCTTGACGTAAGTCATAAGCTTTGTATCTCAAATAGAAGACCTGTGTTAGAATTTCTTTTCCTTTGACAATGAACTCTTCAATCCATTATTGAGTTTGTTTTCCACAAATAACCAACTGCCTCAACTGTTGCTGATCAATTGGTGTTTCTAAAACTTGTGGCAGAAACTATGTTGTTTGTTAGGTGCCTTGAATAAGATTTGGTATATACAACTAGAGTTGACAATTTTCAGCCTTGAGGGCTACCTTGTCTTCTCCATCCTTTTGCACTCTTTTCTTGAATATTTTCAGTTACCATCTTAAAAAAACTCATATCAACATTTCAGGTAATTTTACCAAGGTTTGCTTTAACCATTATGAAATCATCGACATCCACCTCATCCCTGATTTTATCTTCAAGAGGTATAGCTATCTCCATGACCATTTCACCTTCAAGATTCCTCTCAAAATGCATTTGTTTCTTGGCCTTCTTCTTGGGTGCTTCCTGATATATGCTAAGGTCATCATCATTCACCTGATACGAAGGCCTTCTTCTTGTCCTTCCCAAGGAGCTCTCAAGCCAAGATGTGGTATCTCTACTAACATCCAAGGGAGGAATAATTGCAACATCAACCTCTATCTTATTGTCTTCCAAATCAATGTGAATTGGCGAAGACCTAGGAGATGGTAAAGGGTATTGTATCAAAGGCTCATCTTGTACTTCTTCTTGAAGTATGGGCTCAGGTGGAGGAACTTTTGTTTCAGTTCTAGGCTGCTCCAGTATAACAATTCCTATGTAGTCCAACTTTCTCTTGGCACTCTTTACCGATCTACTGCCCTTTGTAACCTCTTGAGACTGAACTTTTCCTTTCATCTTTGCTTGAGCTCTTGAAGAAGAGGGAAGAGATGAATGTTTCTTTGGCGGCTCTGCTACCGGAATGGATTCCCTCCTTTTGAGGATTAAGAAAGTCTTGTTATACTCTACCACTTGTCGTGTCCTTTCTTCCACTGTAATGCATTCTTTGTTAGCCCAATTGACTTGTGGAAGAGGTTGTTGTTCCACACGATTTCTAGTATAGGCTAGGATAATTACATCCCCATCATCATCTGATAACCCTTCAATTTCTTCGGATAAAAAATCTTTCATTTGGTGAAGGGTGAGCCTACTATTACTTCGCCTTCGCACCTCGTACTCGTCTTTGCAATTAGCCAAAAAGTCTTCAAGTGCGGGAACATGAGCATAGTTCTGACCAAGTCGAACTGCATAGACACCATGGGGGTCATATGATCGTCTCTCGCTAAAAGGCTTGAGACCAAGTTTATCTAATTCATTACCCATTATTTTAGTGTCTACGGATGATCTGCACCTGTAAATACCTAAAGAAAAAGGAAAGTTGAAGGCTAGTTTCTTTTTGTTGCACAGGCGAGTGTGAACATCTGATACCTGTTTGAGAAATTCCATACACATGACTTTATCTGACGAATACCTCAGCAACATAAGAGGAGCTCCTAAATAGCCGTAGACCCTTAGATAAGTGAAAGTGGAAAACTGAATACACCAATCAACCCATTCTGACATTGTTGCCCTGGCAATAGATGAGATGCGAACATGTAGCTCATTGTCCAGGTCACACACTATGTAGATTAAGAATTCTTCATTCACTCTTTTGTAATGGTGTGATGTCGCAGTGAACTCCAACTGAGTGTAGTATTTGTAGACATGTTGAACATTTAAAGAACCCTCTGAATTTACCCTGATAAGCAACCAAGTAGACTAGATAGGAGACTATGTGGAATGCATGTCTATTAAAATATTCAGTTATTTGATGGTGAAGGCAATCACTAATCAATGTAGGCCAATCATAGAACTCTGTCTTATTCATGATATGAGGTATCACGTAGAACATCCAAGGCTGAAACTCCATTGCATCTGCTTGACCAATAATCCGGTTGAGTAGGGTGATTATTATAGAAAATTCATCCTTGAACTCTCCTCTCCCTACGTTCTTTGGAAAAGTACTGTATTTATCTTTTAGACACCTGTGTGCAATCTTCTTGCTATACTTTTCTTGATGCTCTTCCCATATCCTTTCACATTCTTCAATGTTGATGGTGACACTTCCAAGCCATGGTGGGATGGAGAAGCATTTCTCAATCATGTCTGGCTTTAAGTTGCATATGATTCTTCCATCAACTGACTGGATTTCCCTTGTGGCTGGATTATAATGCTTGATACAAGCAATTATGAATTCTAAGCTTTGTACTAAGAAAGGTATGGATGCTGTTGCAAGAAGACCTGAATGGCCAAGATGCCTAATGGTGGTGTTGCCTAAATCTGCCAAAGGACGTAGATTGAATACTGGCTTGATATGGTGTAAGTCAGTCTCGACTATTTCTATGAAATCATGGTACAATGTTGTTTTGGTCTTGAACTCTGTAGGAATGTACTCCATTCTGAAAAACTTGAATATTGACAGTAAACACGCCTAGGTTCTGACAAGTTTTGACAAACTTTCTAATTTTAGCTTGCTGATTTTTTTTTGTCAAACAAATGAAATTTTGAATTTTTTTTGAGATATGGGTTTTGATTAGAATTTCATTACAAGCCAACCCAAATCATCCGTTTTTGAAAATTTGAAGTGAAGACTGAAAAAGCAGCAAACCCTAATTTTCTCTTTAAAAAGAAGAAAAAGTTGGCATCTGGGTATTGTTCATGAGTATATTCTGGATGAACCCAGTTGACTAGATTTGCAAACCCTGGCTTCTGATTGAAAAAGTACCCACTTTAAGTTTCTCTGAAAAAGTTGTGATATGGGTTTTGTCCAAAAGAAGGTTTGGTATAGACCCAAAAGATTAGAAATGGAAGAATTTGAAGTTTTCTCTGACATGCAAAATAAAAGCAATTGTTGCAACCTTGAGAAAATCTTTCAACAATTTGTCCAGAAGATAGAACAAATATGAACCAGCTTGCTGAAAATTGATAATAATGGCCTTCTTCACAAATTTGATGTTCTTGATGAAGAAATATGAAAAAGCAAGCCTTCTTTGAGTGTTGATCTGAAATTTTTATGAAAAACCAACAAGTTTAGGTTCTTGAACCTTGAAAAATATAGGTTTGAAGTTGTTGCTTTGTTTCTCTTTGAAGACACCTGCAAGAAAATATGAAAAATAATACATAGAGATGTCCTTAAATAAGTTTTTGCTCTAAGAAACAACCTCTCAAACCCTAATTCTGAAAACCCTAAATTTAGCTCATGCATTGACCTAAGGCATTTTTTCTTCTTTGATTTTTTTTGAAATTTCTAAAAATTTCTCTAAGGCATGAGAATTTGGGCTACCTTTTTGAGGTATGGTGCCCAGTCTCTCCAGACTTAGCCGATTTTTCACTGTTTTCACCTTCTGCTCAATTTTCAACCCTGATTCGACTCTATCTCCCAACTTCTAGATTGGTCTAACGAATGAACTGAACATTTCATTACAAATCTTGATCAAATCTGACGACATTGTTTTGGAGATGTCATCTGTCAAAAAAATCATTTGACCCTTCGAATTGTCAGGTGCTTATCTCTAACAGGGGTTCCCATTTTCATGATTTTCAAATTTTCACCTTGTTTAACGTGCCTTCCTTGTCTTTGACTGCCGGAAACAAAAATATTCTAAGGCATTGAATTATGGGCACCCTTCTTGATTGGAGGTGCCTGTATTCACCAGTGTTAGCCAAATTTTTGCATTTTCCAAGTTTTTTAGCTTCTACTCTCCTTCCTCTATTTTTTTGTGCATGTTCCTCGCTGACAACCTCTGTTTGATGCTCAAACACCTGATTTTGATACCTGGTAGCTGACTAACCTTGGATCTCCGAAAAAGCTTCTGAAAAATCAGAATAGACCTAGTAGGGTAAAATTGATCTTTTTGTGATTCTGATTGCACCAGCCTCATGAGGAAGTATTTTAAGTCAATCAAAATTTGTCTTAACCCTAAAATCCAAACATTCTATTTTTAGAAAATTTAACAAGTATCTGTTTCTTAAGAAACCCAAAAAAAGTTTATATTTTTAGAAAACTGCTAAAAATAGAAATTTTCTTAAAATTTAGGGATGAAAAATTGAAATATGGATATTGTAGGTTTGATCGATTTGAACCAACCCAGATTGTCTAATTTTGAAATTTCTATGTTTTTGACCCTCATGCAAGACATGAAAACCCCAATTTTGACCTTTTTGACAGATTTAACAGTATTTGTCTCATTTCTTCAAAATGACTAAGTGTAGCGAAATTTTTAATTTGGGGTACAACAACTATCTCCCAATCAACTATTCTATTGGGAAATGGACACACTCAAACCTATGAATCCAGGTGGAGTTGATGTCATGTACTTGCAATCATGCAATCAAAGCATATGTCACACACACACACACACATATATCATGAATAATCACACCATGAAGCGAAAATCACGGAATCATAGGGCGTTCGCAAGCGAGTGATGCAATCCTGTTCCCTCCACCAATATAGTGTCACATCAAAACTGACAATACTAAAACATCAATTAACTACAAATGAGCATATATCAATATATACTCAAATAAATAACTTTGCTAACCAGAAAGCATGCCATAAACAATAATCATCCATAAAGTGTACCATCACTGCTCCAATGTCAACGATCAAATAACAACATAGTATCATGGTCTATCAAAATAAAAGCACTTTCTGAAAACATAAGCAAATCAGAGGGGTGCTACAATAGAAGTTGCATCGTGCATGGGTGGCATGACATGTATGATGTTAGGTTATGAACCTAGGTTTTTCAAATAAAAAACTTGTAGTGTTTGTGTTTGATTCACATTAAAATATGGGCATTACATAGTAGGATGTTTTTGATTGGCTTATTACTAATTGTACAACTAACTTCTCTCGGTGATGATGTGGTAGTCTATGGTTGGGTAATGAGGTAGATTTTAAGGAATTTTAATTTGAAGCATTCAAAGTTCAAGTCTAGATTTTCTTGAAGGACTTGGTAACATGTTTATCCCTAATTTGCTCCAAAATAAGAAATTGATGTATTTTATGGAATCTAATTGAATCTTATTTTGGGTCCAGCTTATATTGTGAATTCTTTGTAGTTTACTGTGTGGCCCATGCTGATATTAAAAGGATTTCACAATTGTTGATTTATATGAGGTTATAGACTGAGATGTGTGGATAATGATGGTAACTCACTATTATGTTAGAGTGTGTTGGGTATTCTATTTTTCTTTCTAAATGTCTTATTGATTTTATTTAAGGATACATTGGTAGTGTGCATCCTTCTATCTATGGCATGTTATTATAATAATTTAACTAGCATTGTAGTGTAGTTAATTATAATTATCTATAAGTTAACTAGGTGTGCACATGCAATTGCAGTGCATTTAACTAAAGAATGCATGTGCTAATATAGTGTTGTAAGAATCATAATCACTAAAATTTACACATGTTGACTTTGTTGATGGGTGTTTTTGCACTTTCTCAACACAGGCAATGCATAGGTGCATCACCTCTCTTGAAAGGTATAAATTTGCAAACAAGTTACAAAATCCTACCCCAAGGTCTCTCGGGTGTTAGGTCATGACATGCATAAAATTTCTCAATGGTTTAAATGTGATTTTGTTGGTAATCAAAGGGAAGACTTATGAAAGTTAGGTTGGAAGGGAGTTGGATCTTATAATGGAGTTGTTGAGGTGGGAAGTTAATGTGCAATTTTTTGTAGGTTCAAACAACAATCCTAAACTCCTATTTTGACTTGAGATTTGGCTTTACAACATGCAATGAACCTTAGCATAGGTTACTTATTAAAAAAAAAAAAAAGGGAAGAGAAGAGGTTCTTGGACCTGAAACCACAGTGAATAGTGATCATGGAGGTTTCTACTATGGATAGCTTCCTTAAAACAAAATTTCACAATATCATGAAATTTGTGCTATCTTCTAAGGACTGCAAATATTTTACCGTTCATTCACCATGTACATGCATGAACAAAGATAAAAGGTATGAGAAATTTTTTAATTTAAGTCCAGACTAACCTTACACAACCATCTACCAACAACAAACAACCAAAAGTATGGACTAGGAAGGCATCTACACAACAAAAATCTTCACAGCCACATAACAACATTACTAAATCTATTAAAGCAAACTGAAAGTAACTGAAACAACAAAGTAAATCTAACTAAATCATCTAACTATGAGAGATGAATCATGAAACATGCAAAGAAACTCAAAAATCCACCAAAGTCAATGTATTTCTATTAAAATTTCTACAGCATGTCATTACATCAACTCAACTCTCTTGAAAATGAGAGGATACCCCCTATTTATAGTGTCCAAAAAGTAGAATGAATGGCCAAGATTTTCTTGCATTATGTGACCACGATTCACTACAAATTAGGGTTCCACCTACCCCCCAAATATATTACATTTTGAAATACATTTTTGTCCTTATCCCTATTTTGTATTCTAGTGGCAACACTGTAGCATTTTTTCTTTTTGTTGATTGTCTTTCCTGCACCTATTTTGTAAGGAATTCTTCACCAATAATAGGGTTGCCTTCTTGCTTCTTCAAAGCAACATACTCCATGAATTTTAGAATCAACAGCTGTAGTTTATCGACTTCTATGATTTGAGATCACAACACCTGGTAACTCCATTCTTTGGATATGTCGGAGAGCTTTTCCCAGTCTTCATCATACTTAGTAGTGTGGTCTCTGAACAAATCTTACTGGGTGAAGGCCCGGGCAGTAAAACTCATGAAATCAGTGGTAATCTCACCTGACATCCCATCCTCTATCTTCTTTTGGAAGTGGGGCTTTATCTTTTTAATATCAATCTGTGCGACAAACATATCAAATTTCGTCATTAGCTTTAGGTACCGAAGTAAATCTGCTCTAACTTCCTTGGCCTACTTGATTTCTAGATCCACCTTGTCAAGCACCTGCTCCATCCTCTCCTTTCGGTTGTCAAAATCTCGCTTCCATACATCCATCAGCCAATGATCATCCTTCTCGAATGCAAGCTCTTTTTCCCAAGTCGCACTTGGCAGTTTGAGGATAGCCTCAATCTTTGGATAGGTAGACTCATATATCCTTGGGAAGTCTGTACAAAACTTCCTTGTTCCCTCAAGAGATTTTTGTAAATCCAAGAACTTGTTTGTTGTCTTGACAGCACGACTAATGCCCCATGTTTCCAATATACAAGACCTGCCAAAACCAGTTCTTTGTGGTCTTATCTAAGTTCTTTCTTCTTTCAAGCTTGTCTATTTTCTCTTTGGACAAAAATTATGGCGGGGCCAAAGATGTCGTTGGATTTTCTTCTATTGAAGACCATTTTTGGATGTAGGTTGTTAGATCAACCACTTGTGCCTTGAGTTCTTCCTTTGAAATATTATCTTGTTGTATCAGATGCACAACCACGGTGACGGAATCCTGAAAGTGATCTACTTTTTGTTCTCTGGTGGCCATTCCCAAGTCGATGGTGGAGACATTGTAGCTTATTCCTTGTTCTCCCACCACCGGCATAGCTACCTACACTGTCTTGGATTTAGAGGCATCCATTGTCACCTTTAATCTGATTTTAGGCTTCTTCTCCTTCTTGGTGTTGATTTGAGCTCGGGCCAATATAGCTTCCAATCTTGTTCTTGGATCCTTCAGAGCAGGAGCCATCTTCTCCAATAGCTTTTCCAAGCAATCGGGCATTGAAGACCTTTCTTTAGGTGAGTCTTGGTCACCTTCCTTTTCATTTTTCTAGATTTCAATATCTTTATCATTAAGAGCTTCTTGATCCATCCTCATATCCTCCTTTTCCTCATCGGAGTCCTGGATGAACACCGTGTGTTTGATGGGAAATTTAGTGGGCAGGCATTCCTTGGAGCTGTCTTCCCCTTCAGTATCTCTTTCTTCCTTTTCTTCATCATGCCCAAGCTCCTCGGGGTGTTCAGTCTCTGAACTCTTGTCAGTTTCAGCCTCTTCTTGAGGCTCATCTTCTTCTTTATCTTCTTGTTCGTCATGAGGGAGCACCTCCTCATTATTCCTAAGGTTGTGGTCGCATTCCTCTGTTGGAGATTTATTTCCCTCTACCTCTATGTTGGTGGTCTTCTCTTCAATGATGGGCTATCTTTCAACCTCCTTCTCTTCAATCTCCTTGAGTTGCTTGGCTATCTCTTCATCAAGCTCAGGATCAGAGGTTTCTTCGATAATCTTTACATTCAAATCCTTTCCATCATCACTAGAGCATTCATAGATGACCTCATCAATTACTCGATGCTCAAATATAGGGTGTTCAATGTAGTCGTTTGCCTCTTCTTCTAACCTCCTGGTTGTCTCATGTTGTTTTTCAAATTCCTCAAAAATTTGCATGGTGGTCTCCATTGTAGGTGGATCGATAGGAGGAGGAGGAATTGGGAGACTATTTATTGCTTGGGAAATGGCAGCCTGCACCACAGCATTTGTGAACATCCCAAAGAGTTTTTATGGCAAATTTTGCATATATTTAACAAAGGACCCCAGAAAGGTGAGGATAGGCATTGGGTTGTTGCGGTGGCAGTTGGAAGAGAAAATGATGGGGACATGGATGATGAGGAAAGTGGCAACATGGTGGCCAAGGAGGAATCCACTAATATGACTTGTGATGTGGGAGAGGTAGAAACAAGGTGGACAGAGATGTCCATCGTGGGTGGAGAGGTAGTGATTGTTGCGTGTGGGATAAGCAAGGTGGTAGCAATAGCAATAGTGGTTGCAGCAGTGGATACAATAGGTGGAGACTCTGGTTGATCAACCTCCATTTACTCTCCCTCATGGAGTGGATCTTCTTGAATCACAAGAATTTTAGTGATGCTTCCTAATTTCTTATGTTTCTTGGAAGGCTCACCTTCTGAGGCCTTTCTAGCATACACCTTTGGATTCGATTGTTGCTCGTCAGTCTCTTTTCTTTTCCTTGAGTGAGTGAGTGGAGGGGATTTCAATGTCTCCCCTATTGATCTAGCAACTACCCCACCATCTGATCCACTTGGCTCACTTTCGAGCCCCTTATAAGTTAGGACGACCCCCTGTTACTTCAATAAGACAACTTTCCCATCAATACATTCTTTTGTGTGAGCCTCAACGAGATTGGTGAGAATGTCGAGGTCATTGATCTCTTGCTCGTTCCAATCAATTAGTGGTAGTGGAAGATTGGAAATTGCATTATACCTGGGGTTGATCATAGTGCTCTCATCTTCTTCCATTTGATCAGGCACTGGGAACAGGTTCACCCTTTTCACAAAGTATGCAATCATCCGCATATAATGCCTTAGCCACACCTCATAGTCATCCTTACAATTAGCTCAAAAATCTTCAATGTTGTGAAGATGGGTGTATTCGTGTTGAAGTGCCTTTCTTATGTGGGCATAGGGATCCATTCATGGTCGGGCCGTGTGGAGTCTGAAATGATATTCAACAAATTCCTTTTCTGAGTTTTGGGCATATTGGGAGGCATAGAGTTCATACACCCCTTGGTTGAAAGAAAGGGGATAAGGCATCCCAGCTAGATGCTTGTTGCTTAAAAGGGTGTGAATATGTCGTAGTTGTCGAGAAAGCTCCAACAATATTATCCAATCATTGGGATACTGAGGCAGATTGTTTGGTCTTTCCGAGAACCCTTGAGCGTAGATGTATGCATACTTAGGATACTGAATGAACTAGAAGGGATACTATTTGAGAAAAGCCTGAGCACTATGGGAGACTCTCCTCTCGAAGTCACCCCCGAGCAACTTAATGATGTAACCTATGAAAGCATTATTTACCCTACAATAGTACCTCTTAAAATTCTTGAATTGTAGCTAAGGGTACCTATTATAGACCTTGAGTTCCCTACCAGGTTCTTCATCTGGAGCTCTAAACAAACCACTGTATTGCCTCCGCTCGACCAATGAGTACACCAGGTAAGATGCTATGTAGAATTTGGAGTTCTTCTTGGAATTCATGAATTTCTTGTGGAAGCAATCACTAATTATTCCACCCCAGTAAAATGTGGTATCCTCCTCTCCATGGAAAATCTTCTCAACAAAGTAAACCATCCATTCTTGAAAATAGGCCGTAGTAGGGAGGCCCATTACTCTACTTAACAAGGTTACCAGATCATGATAGTCTTCATAAAAGTCACTGCGAAAGAGCTCATGGGGAACCTTTGTAGCGCTGCCCCTCTTTTCCTTGAGCCAATACTGATTTATAAGTTTCTTAAATTTCATTGGGTCCTCGTCCCACATTGCTTTGCACTCCTTTATGGTTGGAAATTCCATCTCCCCGAAGGTAGGGATATGAAAGGTCTTTTTTATTCCTTTGGCTAACATGTCGGCTAACATGTTTCCATCCCTATCCACTATTGTTCTAGTTTCTAGCTGGTATGCCTCCTTGCAAGCCATTACTAGTTTGGGGGCAACAAGAGAGGGAGGGAAACCTGCAGCTTTGGCTATCTCACTGCTTTTGATCAGTCTTGCATTTTCTATCTTAGGGTTGATCTTGATCCTTTGGATGAATTCGTCAATATCCACATGTCCAATGTTGGTGTCGGAAACCTCTTTCCAATTGGTGGTGACTTTAAACTGAAATGGTTCCCCTTGGAACTGGTACTTCATTTGGTCTTTGTCTTCTTTTCCACGAGGGGCTTTGCCTATTTCCTTCCATTTGTCTTTCTCTACGACCACCCCAGAGGTTTCTACACCCGATTCCATATATTTTGTACATAGAGGCAAGGTGAGCATAATCAAGCATGAAAACAAAAAAGGTTAGCCACACCCTTGCAAAACATTGTTAGATTGGACAATCCATCATTCATAAATCTTACATTTAATCCAAATTTCCATCAGAAGTTTACTGTAGGGAGTCTGGATGGTCTAGGCCCCAAAGGTCAGATTTTCTTGGTGAGAATGTTGCTCTAAAAGAGCGAACAAGGCAGGGCAACCCGGATGGTTTCTCCCATCTTCAGATTTAGATGATTTGAAATGTTCATGCAAGAGAGGGTCCAATTTGAGCATGTGGGTCCATATTTATTTCCAGATTAGGAGGTGTTTAGATCATTATTGGGGCACCCAAAGTCATGAGGAGGGAAAGTTGTTTGGAGCTCGTCGTTTGGAATGACTCTGATGAAACGAAGTTCTGAAGGAGGAGTTTCGGGGTCCAGGACCTGCGAGGCTGAAGGGCGGTTGACACAACTTAATCGTTTGGGTGTTCGGACCACGAAGGCTGGGAAGTTGTTTAAGGATGGTCGTTTAGAACAACGGACCATGAGCGCATGTCCGGTGGGAGCAACCCAGTGGACCGGACCTGGGCTTATACTTCGCCTTCCATGTTTGTTTGTTGGGTTCTACCGGCGATTGAAGTACAAGGGCCCGTAGGTCAAAGGGACGGTCTTGATTTTCCCTTTTGTGAGACTGAGATGGGACGAAGTCCCGACGGTGGAAGTCCAATGGAGGGGACCTAGTGAAGGAAAAGACCCTTAAGTTTATCATTTTGTTCATGCGACAGAAAGATGATTGGGGCTCGGAGGTAGGAAGGCAGTCCTCTGATGGCCGTTAGAAAAAAAAAAGTTACAATGGAGGTTCGGGGACGGAACTCCACAGGTCAGGACCCGAAAAACGTTAGGACTTGATATTTTCATTTAGCAACCTAGCGGCGAATAGAAGGGCAGGTCTCAAGGCTCGGGCGAACAGGGCCGAAACGTCGTTATGAACAACAAAAGATAGACGAAATCTTGGGGACTATGTACGGGGGAGCGAGCCCGAGAAGACAACTTGCCATTTTGGAAGCAAGGAATTCAGTTTGTTAAGTTTCTATGACAACCCGTCAAAGGAGTTTTGGGGTCACGGACCTAAGGAGGCATCCAGCCATTCTGGAGTTGTGTTTTGTTTGGTTTCATTGACTACGACATGGAGGCTCAGACCCGGAGGGTGCTATCGCTTTGTATGAAGAACGACATCAGGGCAAAGAAATTTCACATTCACAAACTTGGTGATTTAAGGGGGTTTCTCAAAATTCTAACACATGGGTTTCTTAGGACTAACTTCCCTCTATCAAATAAATGCAATTTTATCCTTTTCTATTCACTATTTAGACATTAAATCACCAAAATAATAATGGGAGGGTGGACGATGAACTCACCCCAAGAACCCGGTGAATAGAGCTGTTGAATCTACGAAGAATAATGGAGGAAGGCGACGATCGATGAAGGCTCTGGAAATTCACAACTATTCTAAACTTCTCCTGACGTGAAAATGATAGGTCAACCCGGTTTATTTATACCGTTAAGTGCATTTAATGCACTTAATTAATGCATGTATGACGAGCCAAAAGTTTGGTGAGTTCAAACTTTAGGACGACGATGAAAGGTCTGGAACTCGGAGGCCGGAAGGATGTGAGCCCAAGGTCATTTCAAACATCAAGTGGAAAATCATTGGCAAAGAGGGGCTTGGGACCTGATGGCCGAAAAGATGTGGGCCAAAGGCCATTTGAAAGAGAAAATGCAACTCGAGAATCTAGCAAGGGAAACCCATGCAATCTGGACCCGAAAGACCCCAAGGCCGCTTGGAAAAAGGTAAAATACCAAAGGAACTCTTTGAGGATTCATGACTTAGCAAATTTTGAGGGGTGAAACATGGTCAACTTAAGATGAGACTTTAGAGGGATTTTGACTGTCTAGGGCACCAAAACGGGGGCACAAAAATTGAGGCGACAACAAGACAACCCGACAAGGCGGAAGAAAGAGAGGGTCCTCGTTCAGAATGAGGCGTGTGTGTCGAGGGCACAACAGACTTGAGTCATTCACACTAGGGAAAAAATTATATAAAAATAATCATTGTCATAAATAGAATGAATGAATGAAGCATCAAATTTCTACCAATTGGTCCATTGCATGTCAATTTTTTAGATTACCATTTCATTATCTTTGACATTGCATAAATAGCCAAGAGGGTCTTTAACTTTGTAAAGCATGCTTCGGGTGAAAGAGAATGTAAGCCATGCAACTACAAAGGTGTTAACCATGGTCTAGTGCATGCATTAATAAATGGTTAACATTTTGGTTCTATTGCTAGGACCCTATGTAAATTTGTGTTGTATCCTCAACATGCCATGGAAAGTAATGTGGGATGTGATTTGTGAATGGTACACAAGTAGAATAAAGGGTTTCATTGCTAAAGAGATCCCTATGGTAGCCAAGATTCAACAATGGTGTGAGAAGGAGCTATATAACAATTTGTAGAAGGAACTATGAGTTGAGCCTCCTAAACACATTTTTGAATTGATGTCTGCTTGGTTTAGACAACACCAAAATGAACACTAGAGCTAAGTTTCATGGACGTAAGAATTGATTGTCCTATTGAAGTGTGCAAATCTAATATGAAAAAATGTATTGACACCTTTATCAAAGGCACAATTAATTTGCACATTATCAATTTGTAGTCATCACTTCTATATCCACCAAAGAAATGCTCCATAATTTCCTAACACCCATCCAATACAAGCTCTTAAATAAAAAAAAATTATGGTTGAAAATGATGCTAGTGGAGGAGTGTGGAAAATTTCACCATGGAGTTGTCTCCTTCCATGCAAAAGGGGTGTATGAATGAGGGTTATTCATAAGAATAAGTGGAAAATAGAATGGAGATTACTAATGTTATTGTTTAGTGTACATAGCATAGGGAGAGATACAAGAAATGACACAAAGTTGCACTAGCCACATTGGAGCTAGGTTGACCTATTTGACACATGGAAAAATGAGGTGACATAATAATGGAAGTATTTAATGTAGACCATGTGAAGATGTCAATGTTGGAGGATTGGTTGAGTGTGTTTGGCTAGATATTAACAACTTACTAAATGGAACACCAATCTATTAACAAGAGGTAACTACTAAAGAGGTGGATATGTGTGATTTGATGTTGGAAAACCATGTTGCAACCCAAGGTCACTCCCCTACATGGATTTTAAAAGATACAATTTGTTAAGTGAGTTTCGAGTGACAAAACATATGCGCAACAAACTATCACATGGACCTTGCACCGTGCTAGAAGAAAAATTGAAGGAGAAGATGTATCATCATATAATAATATTTTTAATAGAATTCTTGTTGATTTTAAGGAATTATCTCATGCCACAAGTTCATATACTAATAGAAGGCATGCATGGTGCCACCAATGGGATTTGCTAACTATTGATTTTCCTAGAGAGCTCAAACTTGTTAAGTTTGATGTGTCCCATAGTGAATATTAAACTTGGAGTAGCATGCAAACCTATGGAGGCAACCTATATTTGTGTGGAATCTCCAAGGGGTGTGCTCATAAGCTTAATTGAACATCACGATTCTCCAAAAAAATTTGATTTGTGGCTACAAGTGCCAAATTATCTTGGGAGTTGCTTTCTTATTGCCAACCACTATTATATTGTGAGTATACACATACATGATCTGATTAAGGATAATTGTTGTGAATCCAATATTTAAAGTTATTTCTACTTAGTATAAAAGGTATATTTTCCTTGGATTATTGATCTCTTTACCAAAAAATTGTATCCAAGTATTTGTTGCATACTCTTTGGTGACAATAATAGTGTCTAGGTTAGAAAATTGTGTAAATATTTGGATGTAAATTTCTATGAATTATTATCAAGAGGTAAATCACTTTTTAGGGATAAGCTATCTATGGGTAGCATTTTATATTTGGGAGTAACAATTGTGGTGCTTTTAGAGTCACTTTTGTTGATCTCTCATTTATCTATTATTAGTTTTTAATGTTAGGTGTGGGATTCTTAGTGAAGAAATGCCTACTCACTAGATGTAAATGTGTTTTTTGAGATATACATAAGGGATGTGATGATTCATTCATAGATAATTAAGTATTTTATCTATTCATTGAACTCATCGAGGATGAATTTGCAACTAGATTAATTAGGTTCTTGCATGAATTTTGGTTCACTTGGTGAAAATTTGTGTTCAATCTTTGCATACTTTTTTAACCTTTGGTTGTCTCCAATAGAATAGGCATCAACTAGAATAATTAGTCACATAAGTCATTGGCAAGTTAGAATTGATCTACATCTTTGGGAAAATTCTATTGATTAAATATTTATTGTTTAACCATGTTAAACTAGGTTAGTTTATCTACTTTTTAGAGATCCCAAATCTACAAGTCTAATTTATTAACACAAGGGGTAACTAGTGTTAAACAATTGGGATATCCTTGTGCACAAGGTGTAGCTACATTGAGTGACCTTGTTTCTTTAATTTCTCTTTAAATTTTATGTAGGATCTCTTAGAATACCCTTCCTTGTTAGTAGAACCTAAATTATAGATGGGCAATCCATTGCTATCAATTAGCCCAATTTTGTCTATGATTTGATAATGATTTTCACTTTAGTTCTAGTTTGACATTTCCCTAAGAGTTGGCCCTCAAATGATTCTTCTAGAATTCTATAGTTCATTTTGGACCAACAACACTCTTCACATTCATACTTTCATTTAATTTGTTACCTTGTATATTCCAAGTGGTTACATACTCTAGACCAATTCGATCTCCAATGCATCCTAGGTAAGTCAAAACATGTTCCTCAATCCCTCAATAAATAAGAACATCCCTTTTCAAGAAATAATTCCATCTCACTTGATGATAGGATCTCTCTCAATAGGACAATATGTATAGACCTAAATTTATTGTGTTGCCAAATTTGTGGTCATATACCTAAAATCATAAATTTGTTCCTCACCCTTTGTTAAGCTTGTTGAAATGGTCTTTCTCTTTAGTCATATGGTAGTTCACTTGCTCTCTATCTTGCTTCTCAACTTTGATATGTTCCTTTGAGCTTGCCTCAATCTTTCTACAAGTATTTGCAAGCCTACGTATCCTTTCTTAGTCATTATATCTCCTTTTTGACTCTAGAAATAGAAAAACTACCATATGGATTGCATACCTACCATAAAGGTTATGCAACTCTTAGTGACAATTACACAATCATTAAGGTTATTTTTCAGCATCATATATAGCACATTTGTAACATCTTTTTGGGCATCATTAAAATATCAAAATAGAAGATGAAGGATCACGTGTGACTTTAGCACTTTGATGTTGCCAACCAACCCTTTTGATTTCACTTGACAAGCTCGAGAGCCGATTTTTATATGTAAAAATTGGAGGTTCAAAGGAATCAATAAAATCATAATCACAATATATTTTTAATTAAATTGTAATATATAGCCTTAATGGTGTCTCTTTAACATTTTTAGTTTTAAGGCTTACATATTAGAATAAAGCTTTTGAGCATGGAATTCTTGTTTTTGAGACTCATGAAGGATAAAAAAAATAACCCTTCCAAAGGTAGTCATTACTAAAAACATCATACATCATACACCATGCACCTCATTACCCTTCATTAAATTATTAATAGGTTAGTACATTATTTAACTTTCAATTAAGAATTTATTATCAATTCGCATACTAGCTTAGTTGGTCTTGCTTTACTTTCAACTTTCCATACTAGTTGTATGTCTTTATTAGTATTGCAAGGCTCCTACACGCCTTATCTCTGGTGGTTTCTTCAACTTGTTTACAACCTCTATACACTATTGCCAATGTTTTTTAGCTCTCTTTGTTACCATTCCTATTTTTCTTTTGTGTGTTAATGTGATCACAAGGTATTCAAAAATCACTCTTTGATGGTGGTTGTGCTCAAATTCCTTAGACTCTAATATCTAACCCTCATTTTCATTCTAGGAAATTTATTATTTGGTGTCTAGTTTTACCATCACTTATGAGTAATCCCATACATACCATGAAAAAATCCTCCTTTCTAGTTTCATTCAAATTTGTTGCTTCTCATGTGAACTTGTTTCTTTCTCTTCCTCTTTAAGAAACTAATTTATCTAGGATGTTTGAGGGCAAATCTCTCTTTCTACTCTCATATTGTAGTTTAAAGATTTCTTACATTCTTACTCTTGTATTTTTATTTCATTGTAAGTCAACCCTACCATGAATTTCATACTTGTGTTCTATTGGTCAACTTACATTTCCAAAGACTTAATCATCTTCATTTCAATTCTCATCTTGTTCATCATCATCCCTATCTAAAGTGATTCACATATTGTTGTTTTCGCATCTTGAAAATATTGTTATATTTTTACAACATTAACATCTCCAATTTGCATGTGAAACCTATCTATCTCTTGTCTTTACTCATTTCCAAATTTTTTTGTATTTAACAACCATATTTGTTCATTTCAAAGTCATTTTAGTAACCTCATATCACTTTTGCACATATTTTCCAATATTTACGTCTAATTGACAACCTTTGCAACAACTCTTGCAATATTGTCCCATTGTTTTCTAATATTTCCAACATGTTCCCACTTATGTCTAGCATATCCTCTATTAGGATAAGTGTGGAACATCTTTTTCTTTCCTATATCACTGTCTAGTAGTCATTTAATGAGGTCCCCCTAAGCCGAAAGGATCCTTGGGTCGTATAATCAAGTCTTGTGACCAATAATCTAAATATTGTTAATCCACAACTTCACCAACTTGTGTCAATCCATATCATGCCCACATATCACATTTCCTAAACACTCATTTAAAGGCTTCTAATCTAAATAGTGTTAATCAACAACTTCACCAACTTGTGTCAATCCATATCATGCCCACATGTCATATTTCTTAGACACTCATTAAAAGGCTTCTAAATAGTTCTAGAAGTTGTGAGCTTGTGAGCAAGGACATGCTCCAACTCAACCAACTAATTCTTCTCATAGACAAAATTCTCAATACCCAACATTTATGGCTTAACTATCTCAACCCATTTTTGGGAAGTTTATGTGAAAACTAATCACATGGTTTTATTTGCAGGCAAGTCCAAAGTCAAGAATTCCATAAAGCTATTAATTAACCCCATTAAGAGTCCAAAGAACAAAAATCATATTATTTGTTGACTTTGGAATATCTCTAATAGTATGCGCTTCGTTTTGATTTCTTTGTAATATCCCTTGCTACTTCTGATCTAGATTTTTGCCCTCAAGGAATATTATAAGGGTTACCAAAATACAAAACAAAGATCTTGGTTACTAAGACCTTCTAACACTTTAGGATTTCTCACCTAAAGGAGAGGGTATAGACCAAAATGTCAATGCTTACACTTCTTAAACCACTATAGAAATTCCTTACACAATTTGGCCTAAGTTCACTTCAAGGAATATTGTTAAACACTTTGCATACAACCCTTTATCTTGTTGTTTCTATATTTTTGGTTTGCTTGATTGCCTTCCAATGATCTCAAATGAATATAAATTCTTGCAAATCAACACTACAATGTCTAGGCAATGATCTAAGATGATAATGCAATTATTTTTTCTTTTGAAATGCAAATGCATGAACATCTACATAAGAAATGTGCACCTACAACCAAGTAGCATTTTCACAAACACTTGGCATGCAATCTAATATGCATCTACAACAATAAGGAATTGTGTCAAACATTTATCATGCATCCTAATGATTGAACTGTTCATCTACAACATAGGGCATTTAATCAAACACTTGCTATACAAACTAGAAGTGCAATATGAAAGCTACAACCAATACACATTTTGTCAAACATATTGTATGCAAGCTCTAAGACTGCAACTCATAACTCCTTATTTTGATATGATGTCTAATACAATGCTGATAATAAAGCCCAAGACTCTTGGCATTACAACATATGCAACTTCTACTATTTTCTTACAAATGGATGCCACTAATACTGACTATACTATTACTTAAATTGAATGCAAAGCAATACAACGAACTTGTAATAGATGCACCTAGGATGGGAGATGATGAAGTAAACAATAGTAGACCAGGGAAAGCCTCCTCTTGACCAAATCGATGCACTACTCCAACCGCCCTTGTTCTGGATCAAACCATCTATAAATAATAATTGCAGCCTTCTACAACCTCTTTCAAGCATCAAATAGCATTGCCATGTCTTCAAGAATGAAGCGCTCCAACTGGAAGATAAAATTGATGCAAGTGAAACCCTTCGCGAGAAAAATCATGGTCCTCTATGGCGCCCTTGTCTAAATGTAATTTTCTGATCAGACTTAACAATGTATATCAGACTTCAAATGCTCCTCCACAAAACTTCTATGCTATCAATCGATGCAAGTGTGACTTCCAATGCTAACTAAAACTGAAATGCAAAATCTCCTAAATCGGACCAACACAAATTGGCCTTTGGCCACAAAGTTTGGCACAATGAGAAATTTGAAATAATTCCCCCAATCTTTCACACCCTCAAAATTGCATAACCAATGAGAGTTTATGTTTACCAATGGCTGGAAATGGCAGAAACCCTAGCTGGCTCCTTCACCAAACAAGTTCCTCAAATCAATTATCAATTCCTGGATATCCAAAAATGAGCCCTTAAGATCCTTTTATGCTTTTCCAGGGAGAGCTTACACATCTCACTTGCCAATGTGGGATAAAAGATATATTTCCCACTTTAATTTTATTTGAGTGACTTTATGATATAATATTTTATTTTAAGTCACTTTATTAAATTAATTAAATATAAGGTTACTTTATAATATTTATTTATTTAATAACTTTAAAAATAATTAATTTAATTAAAATAATGAATTGGTCATCCTTATTAAATATCATTATTTTAGACAACTTAATCAATTAATTTAATTTAATTACTCTACCTCTAAAACGAAGACATTACAATCCGCCCCTCCTAAAATTGCTTGTCCCCAAGCAATCTTCACTACCAAGAGAAACCCTTTGTAAAATCACTCCACTTAGGTCCCACGAGTCGATCTGTGTAATGTCCTTGCTATCACCAAACAACACCTACAACACCAACACTAGCACAACTAACTACACCCGCTGAATCAATTTAATCACGCCATCAAGTGTTGTCGAAAAATGAGTCTCAAAAGGAAGGAAATCAAAAGTGATCATACTTTCTTCCAATCCTTGTGCAAGGTAAGTTGTCATACAAACTACCCATCACATGTGCCACTGAACTATGCATCTAAAATAAGTCATGAACATGAGGATCAAATGTAAAACCGTACGCACTTCTCACTATGCAATCAAGATAAAATGCTCCCACCTCTGTCAATGGTTGACCATCATAGTCTCAGGGAAGCAAATTAGTTGCATGGGATGAAGCGACTAAATTGCTTCCAAGTGAGGGAAACAATTCAACGTGAGTACGAATCTCCATATTGGATGATGCCCAACATATCTCCTATGATGACGTTGGAGTAGCAACGTGATCTGTCACACAACTCTCGAGAGAATCAACTATCACATCACAAGGGCTCTCAAACACCTGCTCTACATCACCTAACATGGGACTAACCTCAAGAGAACCTGGTGCAACAAGTGGTTCTCTGTTGCTCTCAACCAATGCACTTATCCCATCTGAATCAACTGCACCAACATCTGTGATGGATGTAACCACACCCTCAACCTGCTCACAGCTATGAACCGTGGGTGTATGGTCATCACTAACTATTGCCATAAAAACCTGAACTGCTTCTATAAATGGTGAAGACTGTGCCAAGCTCAACTCCACGATAAGCTTCCCTAACCGTGACTGTGACTCTTGAAGGACCACTTGACTGCTCTTCAATGAGTCCATGGTCACCTCAAGCTCATGAGTGAGCTCATTAACCTCCTCCTTTCCCTTCAATGCATCATAAAAAATTACAATCCCACTCGAGAAGAAAAGCCCTATTTGCAAGTAGCTGCAGGTAATTTTTTTTCATCATTCCAATTGCTTCTCGAAGTGCATGCAACTCTGCAAGGGAAAAACTACTATCACCGTGCTCATCTTTCAAAGGAGTACTCCAACCAAAGGTAGCCAACATCTGACAAGAAACATCAAAGTGCTCTATGGTTGTGAAAATCATGCTATCATTGACCTTAAGTTGCCCAACCAAATGATGAGGTCTTTGAAACTCATGACTCCCATGCAAGCTCTCTGAATCAAAGTCTGCATTGTGATATGAGGTTGTATCCCATCACTCACCTCATGATAAACAACATCGTGTGTGCAATCAACTGTGCACACATCAATAACTAAGGTATTGTTGCTATGTACCTCAGAGGATGGCTCCACTAGAAGGGTAGGAGTTGTTGTTTTAACATTCCCTTCGCACACTTCCGCTTCAAATGTAATTGCATGTCCATCCAACTTACAATCTTGGGATTCCATGTCAACATATGAATCTTCTAGCTTGTTTCCTAAGGTTTGATCTGGAAAATCACTCACCATGACATGAATCCACATCACACACTACACCATTAGTACCCAAATCTTGAGTACCTTCATGTGACAACTCAAAAGAAGCATCTTGCACATGTGTAGTCACTGCTATCTCATGTTGATGCAAAATTTCAACACTGCTATCATGAAAATCAGACTTGCTATCATGACTGATAACATCATCTTGAGCGCTAATAGTCACCACATTCTCCTCAAAACTCACCTTTTCCTGCACTTGTTCCTCCTCAATCAAATAAGGTCCCAACTTGTCTTTACACTGATCAAAGACACTACATACCAACACATAAGCAGCTGAAGATATCAATTACTCTCACTTGCGAATTGCTAGAAGAAGTGTCATGATGGGCAGAGATATGCTATCAATGTTATCAATAATGGAAATCATAATATCTCTCATGTAATCCTATATACACCTGTCATGCCCCAATCTAATGGACTCTACAAAGAGCCTAAATAACTGCAACACAAGATCATGTTGATCATAATCAAGCATGGCAACACATGATCTAACTTGTGTCATTAGCTCTAAGACCTTAACCTTTTGTGCATAAGTAGGACTACCAATGAAATCAATCCCAACCATATTGTTAATAATCAATTGAAATCCCTCACCCATGATGGTCGCATCATAAGTAACTCGAGGAGTTGTGATCCTTAAAAACTAATTGATGCATAGGGCAATCAAGAGCCTAATCTCACTGTACTGTGATTCAAATACCTATTGCTCACTCAAAGCTTTCACTGTCGGAACCATAGCTATCTGAAGCAATGTTGAAGGAGACTGTTCCACCAAACTTAAACACTCTTCTAGTCTCCTAAGAGTACATAATGTATCATATCTGGATTGTGAAGTTGTGCCAAGCTTTTCACCCCGTTCATATATCGTCTTGGCCAACAATTTATCATCATCTAATACCATTGTTCCTTTATCACAACTGGAACTCATTTTCTAAAACTGGACTGGAAAACAATGAAGCTAAATGTGAAAGAATGTTGGTCACTCATATAAAAATTATGTGAGCTCCATGATTTTATAAAATAAACCCCAACAAGATGGCAAGAGACTGCTCTGATACCACTGTAATATCCCTTACTACTTCTGATCTAGATTTTTTCCCTCAAGGAATATCATAAGGGTTACCAAAATGCAAAACAAAGATCTTGGTTACTAAGACCTTCTAACACATTAGGATTTCTCACCTAAAGGAGAGGGTATAGACCAAAATGTCAATGTTTACACTTCTTAAACCAGTATAAAAATTCCTTACACAATCTGGCCTAAGTTCACTTCAAGGAATATTGTCAAACACTTTGCATACAACCCTTTATCTTGTTGTTTCTGTATTTTTGGTTTGCTTGCTTTCCTTCCAATGATCTCAAATGAATATAAATGCTTGCAAATTAACACTACAATGTCTAGGCAATGATCTAAGATGATAATGCAATTCTTTTGTCTTTTGAAATGCAAATACATGAACATCTACATAAAAAATGTGCACCTACAACCAAGTAGCATTTTCACAAACACTTGGCATGCAATCTAATATGCATCTACAACAATAAGGAATTGTGTCAAACATTTATCATGCATCCTAATGATTGAACTGTTCATCTACAACATATGGAATTTAATCAAACACTTGCTATGCAAACTAGAAGTGCAATATGAAAGCTACAACCAATACACATTTTGTCAAACATATTGTATGCAAGCTCTAGGACTACAACTTATAACTCCTTATTTTGATATGATGTCTAATACAATGCTGATAATAAAGGCCAAGACTCTTGGCATTACAACATATGCAACTTCTACAACTTTCTAAGTACAAATGGCTACCACTAATACTGACTGTAATATGACTTAAATTGAATGCAAAGCAATACAATGAACCTGGAATAGAAGCGCCTAGGATGGGAGATGATGAAGCAAACAATAGTAGACCAAGGAAAGCCTCCTCTTGACCAAATCAATGCACTACTCCAACCGCCCCTGTTTTGGATCAAACCATCTATAAATAATAATTGTAGCCTTCTACAACCTCTTTCAAGCATCAAATATCATTGCCATGTCTTCAAGAATGAAGCGCTCCAACTGGAAGATAAAATCGATGCAAATGAAACCCTTTGCAAGCAAAATTGTGGTCCTCTATGGCGCCCTTGTCTGACTGTAATTTTTTATAAGACTTAACAATGTATATCAAACTTCAAATGCTCCAAAAAAATTTTATGCTATCAATCAATGCAAGTGTGACTTCCAATGCTAACTAAAACTGAAATGCAAAATCTCCTAAATCGAACCAACACAAATTGGTTTTTGGCAACAAATTTTGGCACAATGAGAAATCTGAAGTAATTCCCCCAATGTGCTGCAATAATTCAAATGATATTTCACACCCTCAAAATTGCATAACCAATGAGAGTTTTCTTTCCCAATGGCTAGAAATGGCAGAAACCTTGGCTGGCTCTTTCACCAAACAAGTTCTTCAAATCAATTATCAATACCTGGATATCCAAAAATGAGCCCTTAAGATCCTTTTATACTTTTCGAGGGAGAGCTTAAACACCAAACTTGTCAATATGGGATAAAAGGTATATTTCCCACTTTAATTTTATTTTAGTGACTTTATGATATAATATTTTATTGTAAGTCACTTTATTAAATTAATTAAATATAAGGTTACTTTATAATATTTATTTATTAAATAACCTTACAAATAATTAATTTAATACCACTTTTAATTTAATTAAAATAAAGAATTAGTCATCCTTATGAAATATCATTATTTTGGACAACTTAATCAATTAATTTAATTAAATTACTCTGCTTCCAAATGGGGACATTACATTCTTGTATCCATATAATTGATGATTGTTCCCAAAAGATCGAATGCCATAAGGTTTGTTGATGCAAATAGCCCAAAGCTTTGAGAGATGTTGTTCCCCATCTTAATCCCACGACAAATTGGACTCGATACCCACATGATTATTACATTTTTTGTCCTACTTCAAGGTAATGGCTACCAAAGACTGTAATGTCCCTTACCCGGTTTGCTCTAAAATTCGCCTGTAGATTACATTTAGGGTTTCTTCTTTCCAAATGAATGTTCTTTTTAATGAAGTAATCTTGGTTTGAAATCTATATTCACCATATTAATAACATTTCCACATACAAATTTATATGTTAGCATTAATATCTAGATATCCAAAATATAAGCATAATCATAAATGTAATTTAGCAAGCAAGAGGAGTATCATGGATGGATCTGCCCGAAGCCCTCATGTTAGGCACGGGAGGTTGTCTACTGCAATCCTCCTTTCCTAACGGCTTAGTAGCTGCATCTCCCATTCACAACGACACCTCTGAAGACACTTATCCAATTAGGGGAAGAAGGAATCATAGGTTTTATAGTGGTCTCAAGGCCTACCACCCCTCCATGGCCATAGCGGAATCCTTAAGTGGAACCCCCACCCCTCCATGGCCGCAGCGGAATCCTTAGGTGGGGTTTTTAGGCACCACTCATCCATGGTTCCTCTTACCTAATAGGTACAGGCACGGAGCAAACAATCTTTTAGCAATCGAATACATTTGCCTTTATTCAAGATTTATTTCATGCCTATCATCAAATATATTTTCATTTATCAAGGGTTCTCTAAGTTCATCATTTCCTAGAATAATTCTCATTATGATAAGAAAAAAAAAAGCATTCTATCAATAATTAGATTAGCCATATCTATTTCTTATATTCAAAATATGCTAAATATTATTGCTAAGTGAATACATCACCTGAGTTGTTATATCTTTCCATGTTTCCTTACTTGTCTCCTTCCTTATACTGAATTGATCATACGACGAGGACAATTCATAAATATACGTAATCTACTTATGTTTATATTAAAGAGTCATCATTACTTATAATTATATATAAATATACTTCATATACGTATATACATATATATTTATTCTTTTACTTATATCCATTAATATTCATATATATATATATATATATATATATATATATATATATATATATATATATATATATATACTTATTCTTTCCTTATTCATATATAGTCTTTATCCATTGCATATTATTCATTATAAAATTTATCTATATCTAGGCATATATACTTGTATGCCTATTAAATGATATGTATATATATTAAATGGCTCTATATTCCAATACATAACAATCATTGTTGCTACTGTTCTGTTTTTCAATGTTTTCCCTCTTCCTTCTATTTATACCATTCAAAGTAGGTGACTCATGGGGGGAATGTATTGTTTGGTGAAAGAGGTGACTTTTCATAAAATATATCCCTTTGTTAGATTTAATTGCTGCCTTTAAAGGCTTACTATCACAATAATATCTATTTTTGAAAATAATATATTATTACTAATAATTATGATATTTCAAATTATATACTAATTTTATTATTTTATTTTGATGTTTTATTGAACATATTTTAACATTAAAGTATAATAATAAAACCAATTTGTTAATATCTTATTATTATTTTATTCTAATGTATTACAATTTTTGATGTGTAATGATTATAATATTTATTTATTATTATTATTTTTGTATTTATATATTTTCATAATAATATTTAAATTGTTAATGTTTGTATTTCAATATTATATTTGATGATTACAATTGTAATACTATCTTATGATAATTATAATTACTAATTTTTATTTTTATAATTTTAATATATTTTGTTACTTATTTGCATTTTCTTATGCAAATTGCATTTAAATGTTTGACGTTATTTATTTGTTTATTTATTTTTATGTTGCTATTTTGGGGACATGACAACGACTGAATAACTCATCGCTAATTTCTTGGCTATGAAATTCTTCTCCTATTTGAGTTAGGCCCTTCTTAGACAAACATTACAATAATCCCTGCCTCATCTGATATCTGTTCTACAACTGCTATTTGCTTACCCAAAGTCATTTTATGTTCTTAATTTGTGGGTAAAGGAATCGCTGGTGTTACCTCCATGTGTTCTCAATCTGTGGTCGATTAACCCAGACTGGATATTTTGATCCCTTTCACTGTTAATGGTGTTGAATAGTTAGTTTTAGAGGAATCTTGGGCTGCTGAAAGAGTTGGATATATATACCTTAGTCATGATCTTTGCATCTTTCACATTTTTTCTTCGTAGTTTTCTTTTGTACAACTTGGAATCCATCATTAGATTTTGTGTTTGTACCTAAACTTGCAATAGTGTTGCGTGTTATTAAAAGTTGAATCCCTTGGAATGAGTTCAAAAGATGAACAGATGTATGATATTCATGGCACTTAAATGGAATATTTCATTGTCTATATGTTGCTTCCAAGTAAATCTTCACATTTTATAGTTATTATTTCTAGTAAAGCCTCTCAAATATCCAAGTCAGTAGGATCAAGTGATCTAGGTCATCACCATAGGACATGAAAGAAGACACCCAATAAAAAACCGACCATTTGGACTATACTAATGAGATTGCATCATCTATTCAAATGGATCTAAATGGATTCTACCAAATGCATATCATATAATTTTACAATGTTTTAAACAAACAGATGAATGTGTGTATTGGAAATGAATTTCTCCCTTGGTAATTTAAATGATAGAACGCTTTGGGGTGAAAAGTAGCAGGTGATAAGGAATCAAATGACGAGACAAATCAAAACCGCAAAAGAGCCTGATGGAGCATGCATGAGGCATTCAGATAGTTGCCAAAACAAATGAAGAAATATAGAAAAATATGCTTTTAAGACTAATCTGGACAATTTGACCATAATCAAGAAAAGTCTCTTAGAATTACAAATACACTAAACGAAGTCAGTTAGAGTTTTCCCTTTAGTCTCTTTCGGCAAAAGCAAAACCGAGATTGCTCCTACGAGTAGTACGAATTCAAACAAAAGAATGGCCAGCTTTTGCTGACTTACTTTAACTAGCCAAACAGCAATTAGAGGGCATAATACTCCACCGATTCTTGCAAATGAACTTGCAGTCCCTAAGCCTGTTGATCTTATGGATGTTGGGTATACCTGCACAAATAGCAATACAAATCTACTAAATTACTAATCCTAATCCTATAGCTGTTGTAAAAAGATAATTTTAAGTCAAATCATATACAATTCACCAAAGAAAAAAAAGAAATACTCTTATCTATTAGAACAGACAGTATATTTATATCTAGTATGGAGGCCTAGTTACTAGACTTAAAACACAAAATAACTGATAAGTAGAACACTAAATGTTGACTCGACACTCTAGAAAAACTAGGCTACAGGCTACAGATTCAACAAAATCAAATGCCATAGAAGTTTAGAACAATAGAAGTTTCTAGAAAGTAAAAACTAAATGGGAATTTTACCTTATGAAATCAATTCCATAAACATCAAAGTTAAAATATTTATAAATCCATGACAACTTATAATAATATTCAAATCAAAATGTACATCAAAACAAAGTCAGACATGAACTTCAAAATTATTTCTCATGTTAAAATGGTTTAAAATTTATTTGTAGAATACAAATTACATGGATTGTGAAAAGCATAATATAAATCGCAAAATCAAAGGACCATGCAACACTCATGTGGAGTCTAACTTATAATCAATAAGTAAAACATCCTTCACAACTGAAGTATGTTCTAACAATCTTGCTGATCTCCTATATCCAAAATGTCTAGCTCTAAATCAAGTCAATTTAAGTATTCATATGTAGTGCTGCCTAGTTTGTTTTAGTTATGTACTCTAATATTGGTTTAACTCAATCCAACATAATGACCTTTGTGCTTTTTTCCTCCTATCTGTTCATTATGGAATCAGATTACATTATACAAATATGAAATCATTCATTTGTTTTTATGTCAACGAGTTGTATTCTTGGAGTGTGTATGCTGAAATACACATCAACTACTCTCACATCCACAAGACTTGCATGTTATCCTCAAAACTCTAGTACTTAGCTTATGGAGCCCTGGAGTTTGGCCACCAAATTTGTCCCACTATACAGATAGAAAAAATGCATAATGTGAAATTTCAAAAAAGACAAATAATGATGATATCAGATCAGATATATTCAAGTTACGAAAATAATTTTAGGAATTTAAAAGTATTTGAAAATCAAAATGTGTCTGATAATATAGTCTTCCTTGATCAAACTATACAGAAAAGGCGATTCTTATACCTTAGGCACTTTAGATGAATTTTTTCTCAGATGGTTACTTCAAAAAACAAGTTGAAGCTCAAGCATAGATCTGTATTGATATCTATATCCAAAAGTCTTAGTAAGTTCATAAAGCTACACCCACAGGTTTATGAAGTTGATGCCTCCAGTTGGTATTGATGTGTCCCATGAAGGTTTGTGTACCTTTCCCCCATATGGCTATAATGTGCTCTTTACTCTTATCCATGTCCTCATTAATATAACCCAATGGAGTTTATCAATCCCATTTCATACAAAATATCTACTCCAATAGTTCTGAGGCTCTTCCACCTGAGCAATCATCCATGAAGAAAAACATTCCCAACTTTGTTGTTGTTCACTTTTATCCCATAGCTTGATTGCGTCAAATTTTAACTAAAATATTTTCTTCAATTTTCATTTTTTATCATAAAGTGTCTTCCAAGAGATGAAGTATGTAGAGAGGTGAGCAATAATAAGATGGACAAGTTCCTTGTTTCTTGTAAACTTTGTCATGAAGCAGGAGACCTATGCATACTTGTAAATACATCTGCTTATTGTGAAAGCCTTGTGTACAACCAATTTCATTTACTAAAGTCTCAATTCCTGATATGTGAATAACAATTCAAACTTTTTGGGGGGTCTCAGCTACAGTATAGCTCGGTCCGGCTCATAAAAAAGCAAAAAAATTAAGATCACACAACAAATACTGAGAGGGCGGGGAGGGGCGTGAATCAATATTTGAACACCATAGAGAAATTGAAAACCTTAAAATTGAAACTTAGAGAAAAGTAAAGCATAAAGACACAGACACCAAGAATTATCACGTGGAAAACCCTTTCGGGTAAAAAACCACGGTTCAACAAATTCTTTCAATAGCAGATTGGGCACCAACCCGAGTTACAAAGAGTGAGCACCGACTCACAAAACTATTACAGAGTACTAACTCTTTACAAACAGAGGCACCAACCTCAATGAAAACACCCACGCATAAACTGCTTAATCTGAAGCAGCATTTTTTACCATTCATGTTGTGAAAAATCTCACTGTTATAGACACTCCACACCTAGGTATATTTAGCTTACATAGATAGACCCAGAAAATAAAACTTAACAATCTAACCAGCTCAGAAATTTATTTCTGTCATACAAGAGTGAACATAATTTTTTCAAGACTAGAATCTAACCCCAAAACACCTTTTAGAAAAACGTTCTCCCCGCATATTCGAACCATTTAAAGAACATATATGCCAAAAGGCTGGGGTGAGTAAAATCAAATGTAATCCAAAAATATGATCTCGAAATCTCAAACTTCCTCTATTTCTGCTGCTACACACCAAACTCTGATTTTGTTGTATTTAGAATAAGAATCTTTCAGCCAGGAAATCCGTCAGAAATAAAAGAATATTTTTAATCACCAAAGATACTGCAGCTCCCTGAATTGTTGGCAATGATAGAGACCAAAAGAACTGAAGCCGTTGATATGAAAATATTCGCCTTAGAAAATTCAAACACAACAATAGCGGCATGAACAATGTTGGACTCCTTTTTAATTATTTCCGTCAGAACCATTACCACTCCATACACCCAAAAATAAATCGAAAATCCAGCCCAGGTTGACCAATAAAGGACATAAATGCCCACGAATTTTCCAGATAACATCATCGGCTGCATAAGTTTTTAATTGCATAATAAATTCGCTGCTTATTTGAAATTCCTGTTTATATGAAATGGTCCCGACTCCAAAAAGAAACGCTCTTTTGACATAATAGTCCATCCTTTAAATACGTCAGCCCAAACCAAAAGAAAATATCGGGCCATTTAAAAAAAACGACCAGGAATAAAAAACACCACATACAAATCGACGAAAGAAGCAATAATATTAATTCATTAGTGAAGCCAACTCATGAAAAAAACATCCTCAAATAAACTCGACTTAGAATGTGATTCCAATCATTTTAATGTAGCCACCGCCCCTATGCACAAGCCCACACACCAAAATAATTTCTTGAAAGCAATTTTAATTTAGCTACCAACAAAGATAATGGTCAAGGCGTTTAGAAAATGCCAAAATTGGAAACGTCCACAACAAAACAATCACTGGCAGAAGATAATATTATACCCATCCTCATAGTCTTCACCAAAGAATCGACTCCAAAGAAACTTTGAATAGTAAGCAATTCGCCTTCATAAAGAATTAGGCTTCCTAGAAAGTATTCGTTGCCACAACCTTGATAATAACACCAATAAAGAAACGTGCTAGCATAAAGACTCCACCTTTGAACAAATACTGACAAGTAAGCAAAGAGCTGAAGGAGACAACCAACCAGCTGAAGCAAACACTCACCCAACTCAAACAGACACCCAGGCAGCTCAAGTAGGCAACCAAGGAGTTCAAGCTGCTCAACCAGACACACAAGAAGCTGAAACAGGCAATTAGAGAGCTCAAGCAGCTCAACCAAAAAGGCAAGCAACATAATTAATCCTTGACATAAATGACAAAAATTCCAACAAACTCTCTCTTTTTGTCATTGATGGCAACACCAACTCCATTAGAAACCAAAGAAATAAAGCTTCTCCCCTAAAATCCTGCTCCCCCTTTGACATCAATGACTGAAACAAGGCTACAATGTAACTAAAAACTAATACAAAATAGTTATGAAGTCTGAAAACACAAAAGAGGGACATAGAATAATATAATGAATACTCCCCCTGAGTAATACAACCCTTCAATGATGAAGTGAAACCACTCCTAATTGCAGTCTTAACCTTTCAAAAGTATCTTTGGGCAAGGGCTTAGTAAAAACATCTGCAAGCTGATCCTTAGTAGAAACATATTCAAACTTAACGTGCAGATCACTGACTTGCTCGCACAAGAAATGATATTTGATTGGAATGTGCTTAGTTCTAGAGTGCAAAACAAGATTTTTCGATATGTTAATAGCACTTGTGCTATCACAAAAAATAGAAATGGGGTAACTAAAATCTACCTTGAAGTCTTTCAAGGTCTGCTTCATCCAAAGGACCTGTGTGCAGTAGGACACTGCTGCTATATATTCCGCTTCAGCAGTTGAAAGAGAAACAAAGGCTTTCTTTTTACAATGCCATGAAACTAAACACTTCCCAAGGAAGAAAGCACCTCCACTCGTGCTCTTCCTATCATCAACAGAGCCACCCCAATCTGCATCTGTAAAGGCTAATAATGTGAAATCTTTTCCACTAGGATACCAAAGGCCATATTCTGTAGTACTTTGAGGTGTTTGAAAATTCTTTTAATTGTATGAACATGTGTTTCCTTAGGAGTAGCCTGAAACCTTGCAACATAACCTACAACTTGCATTATATTAGGTCTAGTGGTTGTTACATACAACAAACTTCCTATCATAGACCTGTAAAGTGTTTGATTAGCATCTAAGGACTCATCATCTTTACTAAGTTTGCAGCCTGTTACCATTGGAGTACTTACAAGAGTACAATCTTCCATTTTAAACCTTTTCAACATCTCTCTAATGTATTTAGTTTGGAAAATAAAAATACCTTCCTTAGATTGATGAATTTGCAGCCCAAGGAAAAAAGATAACTCTCCCAACATAGAAATTTCAAACTCCATCTTCATGTTGGTAGCAAAAACCTTACACATCTGTTCACAATCTGTTGGCGTTTCAAATCGCACCTCTGGAATGCATTCTGGAAACGAACAGCTATGTGCAATAAACTACTCTTCGAATTAGGAGGGGAAGCTCCCTCTTTTGCTGAGTTGCATAAAGAAAGTAATCTAAACTTAAATACGCCTATCTTTTTGGTTCAACTGCGAGAACACAAGGTTATAGAACACTAGATGTTGCGGCTGAGGTTTTCCCTTTAATGAAACTAGACAGCTACAACTTAACCTATGCTTAAAACGTTTCTACCCTCTCAAGTAAACACAGAGCAAGAGAGTTTATAAATGGACGAGTTTGATTTCTGACAAAGATACTTAAATAAGCTATTCTTCAACATACGTTTTAAGGCAAGCTGAAAAAGAGATCATAAAAGCATTACGGAAATACAAGAATTTTATTTCAAGGTAGACAAAGCACGCTCAAGATTTTATTTACTCATACTTCAAACACAAAAACAAATAGACTGAAATTTGAGATATTTATATCGGGGCAGACAAAGCACGCTCAAGATTTTATTTACTCAAGTTTCTGGAACAAGGATTACAACTTCGGGACAGCAAGTTGTAGCAACACACTTGCAACATGCGATCAACCTAATTATAATCAACACAACACATGCACTAAACAAGTATTTGCAGCTAAAGAAGCATGCAAACTTGCTCTTTACACAAAGTGAACAATACTGAATAACAAAGAGAAGGTACTAAAGACACTTATATCTTGTTATCACAAGCACGGTTCCACTAAAATGAGCAAACACTGCTCTTATTTATAGACAAGCAGAGGAGTAGGGAACCCTAAAATCTCCTTGCTTTTACAACTAAAACTTGCCAACATGCAAGCTTTATTTCTAAACCTAGAAAAGATAACACATCTAAAACCTATGAAAACCTAAAAACAAGGAAAGCGCCAACTCATTACATTTGTTTTCCTTCTTCTTCAAAGAATGGATAAGAATTGAAACAAGAATAGAAAGAAAGCGTGAGATAAGAATGGAAAGAAATCTTGTAGAAATCTTCTAGAAGATTGTTGCTTTAAATCTCTCTCAAATCCGCCAAGAAGCAGGAAACTGCCTCTCTATCAGGAGTGTTGATACTATCTTTAGTTGTATTCCGCTTGTCTAAGATCTTCTCTTTTGTTGCGATCAAACTTAGAGAATCTTTGACATCATCAGCTCCTTTATGAGTTATGTTCTTGAAAAACATCGCTGCCTCAAAAGATGACTTGGCAGCTCTGCAACTTTATGCATTCTGACACTTCTCTTCATTCTCCCACGAAAGAGTTTTGCACAACTTTTTGTGACACTTGTCCTTTCGCTCATACCACTCCCTCTGCATGTTCTTCAACTGAGATGATGACGTTTTATGTCCATGATGATGCTAAAAAACACTTCCCAACACATCCATTAAGATAATTATGATACAACACTTGTTTGGCTCTGAAATCGATGGGAGAGTACTCCATGTTGAAAAACATGAAGATTGATTGTAAACTTGACTATGCTCGAACAAGCTTAGCACAAACCCTAAAAATAACTTACTGATTTTCTTCATCAAACAGATGAACATTTTGAAATTTTTTTTGAGATACGAGTTTTGTTTAGAATTTCGTTACAAGCAAACCTAGATCATCCGTTTTTTTTAATTTGGAGTGAAGACTGAAAAAGCAGCAAACCCTAATTTTCTCCGAAAAAGCAGAAAAACTGGCATCTAGGTATTGTTCATGAGCACATTTTGGATGAACCCAGTTGATTAGATTCTGAAAACCTCGAAGTTTCATTGAAGAAGCAGCCACTTGAAGTTTCTCCGAAAAAGCTGTGATGTGGGTTTTGTCCAGAAGAACATTTATGATAGACCCAGAAGATTGGAAGTTGAAAGTTTTGAAGTTTTCCCTGACATGCAAAATAAAAAGTAGCTGCTGCAACCTTGAGAAAATTCTTCAAAAATTATCCAGAAGATCGAACCAGTATAAACCAGCTCGCTGAAAATTGAAAGTAATGGCCTCCTTCAAAGATTTGATGTTCTGATAAGAAAAACATGAAAAAGCAAGCCTTCTGGAGTGTTGATCTGAAAATATTATGAAAAACCAGCAAGTTAAACTCTTGAATCTTGAAAATAAGGGTTTGAAGTTGCTGCCCTGTTTCTCCTTTAAGACCACCTGCAAGAAAATAATGAAAAATAAAACACAAAAGTGCTTTAAATAAGCTCTGTCTTGAGAAAACAGCCTTCTCTAACCCTAATTCTTAAAATCCCTAATTCAAGATTGTGCAATGAACTTAGACTTTTGTCTTCAACTTCAATTTTTGAAATTTCTAAAAATTCTACTAAGGCATGAGAAGTTGGGCGCCTTTTTTGAGGTATGCCATCCTTTTTCTCAGACTTAGCCAATTTTTCACCGTTTTCAACTTTTGTTCAATTTTCAACCTTGGTTTGACTCTGATTTCCAGCTTCTAGATTGATCCGACAAACGAGCTGAATGTTGCATCACGGAGCTTGATCGAATCTGACGACATGATTCTGGAGACATCATCTACTAAAAAACTTCATTTGTCCCTTCAAAATGTCGGGTGCCTATCCTTGAAAAGGGCGCCCATTTTCTCCAGTGTTAGCCATTTTCGTGATATTCAAATTTTGCTTGTCTTCTGACCTTCAGATGAATCCACGATTCTGGGAGTTGTACTGATCAGACTGATTGGCTGATAGGTCCACTGGATAGCTAGGATGATTTTGGAAGGGGTCTTCTGGATGGTTTATCTCCGGAAACTGATTTCTGATGGCACTAAACCCTAGGCGCCCTTCTTGAGGTATGGCGCCCATTTCTTCCAGAGTTAGCCATTTTCATGGTTCTTCATTTTCAGAGTTCTAAAACACCTCTCACCGTGACCTCTATTTGATCTTAGTTTCTGGATGATTGCATGTTCGGATGAGCTGCCGAAGACATTCGCTGCGAAGCTGGCCTGAAACTGAACAATGTAGCCTGGGAGAGCCATGTAATGTCCCTCACCCGGACTTGCCCTAAAATCCGTTTGTCTGCCCTAGAATTTGCTTGTTGATTAGGTTTAGGGTTTCTTCTTTCCAAATGAATGTCCTTTTAATACAATGACCCTAGATTAGAATCTGTATTCATCACATTAACAACATACCTGTTAGCATTAATATATAGATATCCAAAATCAAACATAATCATAAATACAGATTGATAAACATAAGAGGAGTCACTCAACCCATCAGGAGAGGAGAATCCCTAAGGGCCTATGGTCTACCACCTTCCAATGTCCAACCCGTATCTCGGACCTGTGGGGCAGAATGCCAAGGTGGGACCCTCACCCCTCCATGACCCAACCCTTGCAATGGGCCTGTGAGGCAAACTACCCAACCCTTGTTATGGGCCTGTGGGGCAAAACTGCCCAACCCATGGGCCTGTGGGGCAGACTGCCCAACCCTTGCTTTGGCCTGTGGGGCGGAACCTGGGTGAGGTTTTTAGATGAACCACTTAAGTTATGACTCAGCTCTCCTGACGGGATTACAAACACAATTCAGACAATCGATATGCAGTCATTAGTACTTCATTTGTATTTACACATATTATACAATAAGAGTATTTAATATGATCAAACAATTCCTTGAATCCTAATATGAAGGTATATCAGAATACAAAACTAAACTAAGCAATATTCATGTTTACACATTCATTATGTTCATTTGCAATTCATCATATCCTGTAAGTCCAATATTAGCATAAATCAAATACAAATGCAAATTAATCATCATTAAAACCATATCTATAGAAGATAAACCCTTTGGCCTCCGATCAGTCAAGGACTACATAGTCTGCCTAAGTTCAATGCCAATTTCCATTATAATGAATCTATTTCTAGATTCAGTATCAAGAAGGCATGGTTCCAACACATCAGAGGGGACTGTGCGCATTCCAATGAATAAAGCATATCAATTATTTTTAATAATACATAGATTGGTTGGGCATACAAGGTTCATGTAACATTGTTATGTTAGATTGAAGACAACTAAATATTAAAGCTAAGTGAGTAGTCTCACCTGAGTTGTATCTCTCCACGTTTTTTTATCCCTTACTCGCCTCCTTCAACCCCATACTAAATTGAACATAGGATGAGACAATTCATAAATATACATAATCTACTTATGTTTATATTAAAGAGTCATCATTACTTAATAATTGTTGCAAGTATCATTATTTTATATTCACAAATGATTCACATATCTACTTTCCCATATATATATATATATATATGGTTTTATAATATACTTATATATATATATATATATATTTCCAACTTATTTCAATTTACAAGAATTTCTTGGTATATATATATATATATATATATCTTTAATTGGTATTCATATTTATATATCTTTATATAATTGTTTTTTTACTTATATTTATTAGTATTCATATCTATATCTAAATATAATATCTTCTTTAGATTCTACACTTACCTCCCATAATGTTCTGCAGCAACAACATTTACTTATAGTAGATATAATGATTTATTCCCTTATTTCCTACTGTCACGATCTGCAGTCTGTATTTAATTTTTTTATTTTCCTATCCTTCCATTCGATGCCTTCTACTTTTGGTAATTGTTTTCCTTTATATATTTGTATCTTAAAGAGAAGTATCCCTTGATTGATCACTGCCCCTCTTTTTTTTAAATAAAAGCTAATCGGTGCCTTTATGAACACCACCTTTGGCAATTACTTTTATTTCCTAATATCGCTGCCTCCAATTAAGCATTATTCCTTATTCTTTAGGGACATCACTTCATTCTTTATTGTTTTAACTGCTCCTTATTCAAGCGCTGCCTTCATGTCATAGTTGTTGACTTATTCTTTTGAACATATATGTATTATGTTATTCTATATATTTTGTATTATTAATATATTATTTTTTATATTAGTTTCATTTTTGTTATTATTAACAATTATAATTGTAATAATATCAAATAATTATATTGTATATTTTGTATGGTTGGTATTTATATTATTATATTATGATTGTAATAATGATATTGTATATTTTGTATTGTTGATATTCATATTATGATTACAATTATAGTGATATTAACTTGTTAATATTTGTAAATACGTAATTTGTCACTTAGTTATTTAATGTTCTATTTTGGGGACATGACAAGCCAATCCTGATTCCATCATCTGGTACCTTGAAAAATTGGGCGCCTATTCTCTTCAGGGGCGCCCATGGCTGGCAGACAGCCATTTTTATGTAAATTTCAAATTTTGCCTCGTTTGATGTGCCTTCCTTGTCTTTGACTGCCGGAACGAAAAATTTTCTAAGGCATGAAGGTTTGGGCGCCCTTCTTGACTGGAGGCACCTGGATTCACCAGAGTTAGACAAATTTTTGCATTTTTCAACTTTTTCAAATTCTTCTCTCCTTTCTCTGTTTTTCTTGCACGTTCATTGTTGACAACTTTTGCTTGATGCTTGAACATCTGATTCTGACACTTGGTAGTCGACTGACCTCCATTGATGACCTTGGATCTTCGAAAAAGCTCTTGAAAAAGCAGAATAGATGCAGTAGGGTAAAACTGATCTTTTTGTGATTTTGACTGCACTAGCCTGATGAGGAAGTATTTTAAGCCAATCAAAATCAGTCTTAACCCTAAAAGCCAAAATTTCTATTTTTTAGAAAATTTTGCAAGTATCCATTTCTTGAGAAACCCAAAAAAAGTTTCTATTTTTAGAAAACTGCTAAAAATAAAAAATTTCCTAAAATTTAGGGATGAAAAACTGAAATTTGGGTATTGTTGATTTGGTCGCTCTGAGCCGACCCAGATTGTCAGATTTTGAAAATTACAAGGTTTTGACCCCCATGCAAGACATACAAACCCCAATTTTGACCTTTTTGACAGATTTAACAATATCTTGACTCATTTCTTCAAAATGCCTAAGTATAGCAAAAATTTTAATTTTGGGGTACAACACAATCACTACCAAAAATCAAGTCATCAACATAAACAACTACAATCAGCATATTTTTACCTTCCTCTTTGATATACAGGTTGTTGTCCGCAATACCTCTTCTAAACCCTTGTTGTAACAAATAACTATCTAGTCTATCATACCAAGCACGGGGTGCTTGTTTTAGGCCATAAAGAGCCTTTTTTAGCTTGCGCACATAATCTTGATTCTCTGACAAAATAAAACCATAAGGCTGTTCTACATAAACCTCTTCATTTAAATCGCCATTCAAAAAGGCATATTTAACATCCATTTGAAAAACTTTAAAACCTTTAAAGGAGGCAAAAGCTAAGAACATTCTAATTGCCTCTAATCTAGCAACTGGTGCAAAGGTTTCATCAAAATCTATACCTTCAACCCGAGTGTAACCCTTACACACTAACCTTGCCTTGTTTCTCACCACTTGACCATCCTCATTCAATTTGTTCCTGAAAACCCATTTTGTGCCAATCACATTCTTGTCCTTAGGCCTTGGGACAAGTTCCCATGTTTCACTCTTTTGGATTTGATCTAACTCTTCCTTCATAGCAGCTACCCATGATTTATCTTATGCTGCCTCTTCAAATTTTTTTGGTTCAATCATGGACAGTAGTGAAATATCATCATCTTCATAGTAGTTAACATTCCTTCTTGATGCTCTAAGTCTGTCCTCTTGCATAATCTGATTGATAGGATGGTTCTTTTCAACAAATCTTGATGTAGTCTTGAGAGAAGTCCTAATAGAGGTTTTATTTCTACGATTGTCTTTAGTTGCACCCTCTAAATGTGTACCAACTCCTTCATTTTGATTGTCATCAAGGGTATTTTCAACATTGTTGCTTGCTGTCCCAACTTGTGTATTGGAAGAATTTTTCTGATTAACATTTTTAGCCTCATCATCTTGCAAGCTGTCATCACAACTTTGCAATTTCTCAAAGGAGTTAGCAATCTCATGAACTTTTACATTAGTGCTTTCAACTATCTTATGCAATCTTTTATTAAAACATTTATAGGCTTTACTTTTTGAGGAATATCCTAAAAAAATACCCTCATCTGCTCTAGGATCAAATTTTCCTAAATTATCCTCATCTCTCTTAATATAACAAGGGCTGCCAAAGATCTTAAAATGATTAACATTTGTTGCCTTACCATTCCATAATTCATACGGTGACTTGTTGTGCTTTGCCCTTACCAAACTTTTGTTCTGAATATAGACAGCTATATGAACAACTTCTTTCCAAAAGCAATCGCTTACCTTAGATTCATTCATCATGCTTCTAGTCATCTCCTGAGCTGAACTATTTTTCCTCTCAACCACCCCATTCTGTTGAGGTGTCCTAGTAGCTGAAAAGTGTCTTTTGATACCAAACTTCTCACAAAAACTTACAAAATCATTAGAGGTAAACTCACCTCCATTATTTGATCACAAGCATTTGATTTTCAATCCCTTCTCATTTTCAACTAAAGCTTTAAAAGCTTGGAACTTCTCCAAAGCTTCTGATTTTTCCTTCAAAACGGCCACCCAAGTCATTCGCGAGTAGTCATCAATTAAGAGCATAAAGTATCTCTCACCTTGCATGCTTGCTGTCCTTGTTGGTCGGCACAAATCAGTATGAACCAGCTCTAGAGGTATTGTACTTGAGTACTCCTTTGTTTTGAAACTCCTACAAGTTTGCTTATCCAACTAACAATCTTTGCACACAATGTCAGACGGTTTAGTGAGTTTTGGCAAGTCTCTCACCACCTCCTTCATGCTGATCTGAACAAGGCTGTCAAAGTTTATATGACCAAGTCTCCTATGCCACAACCAAGATTCATCAAGTAAACTTAAACAACAAGTCTCACTTTTAGCATCACCAAGAATATATAAATTATTTGCTGCCCTACTGGCTTTAGCAATATCAACACCATCTTTACTAATCTTTAACCTTGAGCACACAATTGACTGACACTACGCAAATTGTGTTTCAGACCTTCTACAAACAACACATTCTCAACTTTAGGTTTTTCATCATTCAGCATCGGAGTACCTTTACCAGCAACCTTAGAAGATGAGTTTCCACCAAATCTTACCTTACCACCATTAGATTTCTTGAGAGTTAAGAACTTACTCTCACTCTCATCCCCGGTCATGTGTTTGCACAATTCGAGAATTTATTGCAGCTTGTTTCTCCTTCTTTTTCCAAACTTTCGTGCTTTCTATTGCATTGTCCTTTGAATCTTTTTTTGAAAAATCTGCCATACCACTTTTGCAAACCCTTGCATTGTGTCCAAGATTATTACACTTATAACAAACAATATTGTAATTTCTCAAAGGAGCAAAAAAGTTCCTATTCACAAGTCTGAAATCATTTCTAGTAGACACTCTATAGTTCATTGCCTTGTGTCCAAAATAATTGCAAGCATAACAATAACCATAAAAGAATGGTTGTTAAACCTGGTCATACGCGCTTGTCTAGAAGTAGGAGGCCATTTGGAAGCATTATTTCTGATTTTAGAAAAAGAAGCCTAAGAGCTACCACCATTTAAGGTCTATTGTTCTTCTTTTGATGACTTTGAACATTCACCACCTCCAAAGCCAACACCACCTTTGTCAGTAGATTGTTTTTGTGAGGCAAAGAGATCATCCAACGATAGAGAACTTTTTTTATTTATACTTTCATGGTTCAGTAGTGTTGAAGATTTATCAAACTTTCTGAGAGAAACAATCTCTGCTTCAAGTTTTTCACAATTAACTTCTTTTAGCTTGATCTGAGTTTTCAAGTCTTCTTGAATCTTCTTTGCCTCCTCATTCTGCACTTTCAAATCAACGATTAGTTTTTCAGCTTCTTCAATCTGATTTTTCAGATCAATCACCTTCTTCTCAGCTTCCTCAAGTGCTTGAGATATCTTCTTTTTGTCTTCACTCTCTTCTTGGAGCAGCAACTTCAAATTTTGATTTTTCTTCTTTAGTTTCTTGATTTCATCTAAGGCAACAATCAGGTCTAACTCATAATCAACTCCCTCTTCTTCTTCATCAGCATTTTCTTCATTCTCTTGAATCTGATTTTAAGCAGGTGCTTCTTCCAAGGCCATAAACAAAATTTCTTCACTCTGAGATTCTTCATCACTTCCTTCTGATGAATCACTTTATTCTTTTGAATATAGACTCCTTTTGGACTTTAGAGTCTTCTTTTCTTTTCCTTTATACTTATTGTTTTCGTATTTAGATTTCTTTTCATAACTGCTATCATCAGCAAATGGACATTTAGCAGCAAAGTGTCCTTCCTTTCCACAGTTAAAACACTTGAGAGGCATTTTCTTCTTGTATTTGCCGGAGTCCTTTGACTTTCTCATGAGCAAAGCTTTTTTTGAAAGAGAATCATCATCCAAACTGTCACTTGATACTTGTTCTTTTTGTTTGCCTTTCTTAGATGCTTTGAAGGCTCTCTCTTTCTTGGATGAAGATTCAGTAATCGTTCTTATTTCATAAGCTATCTGTAATGTTCCCCTTTTGGCAGTAATCCTGTCAGTGGCTCATCAGCCTATTCCGGAATCCTGCAGGCTCGTTGAGGTGTTTCAAAGGGTTCCAGTTTTGGAGGTTTTGTGTTCTTTCCTCATTATTTACTATTTATAGTAAATACTATTTTTGGCAGTTAGCAGTTGTCAGCCTTTAGTTCATCACGTCATTGGTAGCAGTTTTCAAAACTAAGCCTTGGCCTTTTGGAAATATTATTCTAATGGTTTTCTTCATTAATTTAGCAATTGACCCCTTGGCCTAAGGTATGAACTTAAGTTACTTTAAAAAGGGGACTTTAAGGGTGGCGCCACATGAAGGAGTTAAAAGGTTTTAATATTTAATTCTTCATTATCTCAAGTGGGCGTATTTTTGAAAAGTTATATTCTTTTGGAAATTTGAAAAGGCTTGGCTTTTGGCGTACCTTCTTGGAGGATTTGAACAGTCTCCTATCTTCCTTTAAAAGTGAGAGTTGGCTCCAACATTTGATCATCCATTATTTTGCTAAAGTTATGCTGTCAAAATGATTTATCATTTTATACTTCGAGGAATGCTGACCTCCTAGTTCTTCCTTCAATTTCGTGTTTGCAAGACAACACCTAGTTGAATTATTGCTGCTTCTCATCCAAACTAGCAGATTGTGTTTCAAGGTGAAATTTTGATGTAATTTCCAGTTTTACAGTTGTTGTTTGCATACAGCTGAATGTTGTTTTTGCTCATGGTTGAATGTACGAATTTTATATTGTTTTGGGCATTTGATAATAAGATTCCTAAGGTCTAGGCGACCATCTCCAAGCAATTTCAGATTTTATTTTGGAGTGTGCATTTTTATAATGAAAAATCGCCCCTCTCAAGGGTCGTACTTTTCAGCATTGCATTGGGAAGTGTGCCATTAATTATTGTAGGTGTTTGGATTTTCTGTGTCTCAACAGGGGCGCCTATCTCCCAATTGATCTATGCTTTTGACTTCACGCACATCGGAGGTACTTTGATTGAGTTGTGAGCAATTTACGATTTTCTGTAGTTGCTGATATACATTTCCAGAATTACAATTCGTTGATCAGAATTAAAATCAATTGTTGTTTTCTATTTTTCTTCTTCTTTTCTCGTTATATTCTAACAGAGAGATAATGTATAACAAGGTGCTTGAATTGGTGAAATTGGCATTGTAAATTGCAGCCTTCTCTTTTGTACAAGCTGCTAATAATAGTACTGTTTCAGTTTATTATCGCTGCTCTATTTAATTAATTTCACACTAAGCACCCCTGGATGGTTTACTGCCAGTGAGGACAATCTGTTTGTAACCTCTTCATACCCACTTCAAGTGGAGAATTCCCACGTTTCAATGGATGCCTGCCGCAGCAGAAGAAGTCTTAATGTTGTAATCTTTTCCCCCCACTGTTTGGTGGTAGCGTGGAAAGCTCATTGGCTGGTTATCCGCCTTGTTGTTATTTCAATTCAGTAGTAGTACTCCACCATATGTTAGCACCTCGCCTGCAAAGGGATCTTGAGTGCACATCCTTGGTGTAATATTTCTCTTTCAGTATAATCTCGTACTTGTTGATTCAGTAGATCCTAGGGATCCTCTGACCATATGCTCACCCCTCCTCCTTAAATGGTTTTAGGGCGCATTCTTGGTTAGAGTTCTTTCATGTACGTTTTGGTTATGCTAACCTTAACGAGTGATTGACTCTTTTGTAAATGTTTGGTTTAAAAATCAAAAAAATTGAGAGAGATCAAAATACCATGAAGCTTATCTATAGACATTTTGTCAAGGTCATCTATCTCTTCTAGAGCAGAAATATTTGCATCAAATCTTAAAGGTAAAGACCTTAATATCTTCTGAATGACAACACTATCTTCAACCTTTTCACCAAGACCCTTAAGAGAGTTCACAACTTCATCTACCCTCATAAAATAAGCAACCACATTCTCTTCCTCTTTCATTTTTAGACTCTCAAATTGTATCCGGTGAGTCTGAAGTTTGGCCTTTTTCACTTTTTCATCTCCTTCGTAGGCATTTTTAAGCTTATCCCACATTGCTTGAGCACTATCACAGTGCATGACTTTCACAAATTCTGATTTTGAAAATCCACAAAATAGCATTCATAGCCTTTTCGTTGCATTCAAAAGCTCTCTTTTCATCAGTAGTAGATGTAGGATTCTAAGGAGGTGTGTAACCAGACACAACACTGTTCCAAACATCAAATCCTAGAGACATCAAGTATGTTCACATTTTAACACACCAAAAAGCATAATTGGTACCATTAAATAGAGGAGCCCTATTCGTTGCTAGTCCTTCTAGAGCATTCATTTTGCGACCGCACAGAAACAACCTTCAAGATTTTAAGCTTTTGTAGAAGGTACCTTCTCTGATACCATTTTAAGATCAAACCGTAAATATTGAGAGGTGGTGGGGGTGAATCAATATTTGAACACCATAGAGAAATTTAAAACCTTAAAATTGACACTTAGAGAAAAGGAAAGCATAAAGATAGAGACACAAAGAATCATCACGTAGAAAACCCTTTCGGGTAAAAAACCACGGTTCAACAGATTCTTTCAATAGCAGATTGGGCACCAGCCCAAGTTAGAAAGAGTGAGCACCAACTCACAGAACTATTACAGAGCACCAACTCTTTACAAACAGAGGCACCAACCTCAATGAAAACACCCATGCATAAATTGCTTAATCTGAAGCAGCATTTTTTACCATTCATGTTATGAAAAATCTTGCTGCTATAGACACTCCACACCTAGGTATATTTAGCTTACATAGATAGACCCAAAAAACAAAACTTAACAATCTAACCAGCTCAAAAACAAAATTGTCATACAAGAGTGAACATAATTTTTTCAAGACTAAAATCTAAACCAAAAACACCTTTTAAAAAAAGGTTATCCCTGCATATTCGAACCATTTAAAGAACATATATGCCAAAAGTCTAGGGTGAGTAAAATCAGCTGTAATCCGAAATTATGATCTCGAAATCTCAAACTTCCTCTATTTCTACCGCTACACACCAAACTCTGATTTTGTTTTATTTAGAATAATAATCTTTCAGCTAGGAAATTTGTTAGAAATAAAAGCATATTTTTAACCACCAAAGATACCGCAACTCCCTGAATTGATGGCAATGATAGAGACCAACAAAACTGAAGCCATTGATATGAAAATATTCCCCTTAGAAAATTTGAGCACAACAATAGCGGCATGAACAATGTTGGACTCCTTTTTAATTATTTCCATCAGAACCATTACCACTCCATACACCCAAAAATAAATCAAAAATCTAGCCCAGGTTGACCAATAAAGGACATAAAAGCCCACGACTTTTCTAGATAACATCATCGGCTGCATAAGTTTTTCATTGCATAATAAATTCACCATTTATTTGAAATTCTTGTTTATATGACATGGTCCCCGACTCCAAAAAGAAACACTCTTCTGACATGATAGTCCATCCTTTAAATATGTCGACCTAGAAGAAACCGAAAGAAAATAATATTGGGCCATTTAAAAAAAATGATCCCTATGCACAAGCCCATGCACGAAAAGAATTTCCTGAAAGCAATTTTAATTTAGCCACCAACAAGGATAATAGTCAAGGCGTTTAGAAAATGCGAAAATTGGAGCCGTCCACAACAAAACAATCATTGGAAGAAGATAATATTATACCCGTCCTCATAGTCTTCACCAAAGAAACTTTGAATAGTAAACAATTCACCTTCATAAAGAATTAGGCTTCCTAGAAAGTATTTGTTGCCACAACCTTGATAATAACACCAATAAAGAAACGTGCCAGCATAAAGACTCCACCTTTGAACAAATACTGACAAGTAAGCAAAGAACTGAAGGAGACAACCAACCAGCTGAAGTAAACACTCACCTAGCTCAAACAGACACTCAGGCAGCTCAAGTAGGCAACCAAGGAGCTCAAGCTGCTCAACTAGACACACAAGGAGCTGAAACAGGCAAGTAAAGAGCTCAAGCAGCTCAACCAAAAAGGCAACCAGCACAATTAATCCTTGACATCAATGACAAAAATTCCAACAAATTATTGAATAAGTATACATAAAATAAACTTAATTAAACATAATATCAATGTTATTTGTAAGAACAAAAATAAAATAACACAACACTACTAATAGTTGATAGTTCAAAATATTAAATGAGTCATAAAATATGATTTATCAAATAGATTTACTTTATATGTTCAAAATAAGAAAATAGTTTCAATTTAAAAGTGATTTATTTTCAATGTACCGAAATGCAACGTTCTTTTGGAATCAACTACATAGTATCCTTAGGCTCCGACTCAAGAACTACCCAAAAAATCATCATAATGATCTTCACCAAGAGCATCCAAATCAGCAATTGGTTCATTAGAACAAGATGCAATAGGAATAGCACAGTATAGTTAGTTGTGTTTTCCAATGCTTTGTATTATGTTTTTAAATTTTTTTAGCTTTATTTTTCTTTTGTTTATGTCTTTCATACACAAACCAGTATTATTATTTTTATTACTTTTTACGACAATTGGGTAACAAAGATAATAGCACCTTGAGACTAGTACCAAAAATATACATTTGCAAGTATGGGGACCTGTAGGGTAGTGCTTGATAATGTAGACTGTAGTTACAGGATATTGTAATGTCCCCATTTTTAGCACTACACCTTCCAGTGACTGTTAGCCTATTCTTGGATGCTCGTAGGCTAGTCAGAGGCAGAATTAAGGTTTCTAGCGACTTGGAGGTTTCTTTTGAGGATCCAGGGGTTCGCATATTGGAGTTTTGCAGATTGATTGCGGGATTCTTTTTGGGTTTTCAGAGAGCTTCACAGTGGTATGGCATGCAACTGAATCAGAGAACTTTTCCAGACTTACTATTTTTAGTAAGTTACGACGGTTGCATGTTGGATTTTTACAAATCAGATTCTGGATTCCTTCTGGGTTTTCAGAGAGCTTCGCGACGGTGTGACATGCAACTGAATCAGAGAATTTTTCCGAACTTACTATTTTTAGCAAGTACGACGACTACTCAAATTGTGGTTAAAATAGTTTGGAACAACTTACTATTTTTAGCAGTATGCTATTTTTAGTAAGTTCTATTTTTAGCAGGGTTTCTGCAGTTCAGTTCAGTGGTTATATCTGGCAGGTCAATTTGAGCAGTTTGGTCTCCAACACCCTTGGTGCTATTTTTGGCAGTGTTTCAACAACTTGGTATTATGGCTACTTTGGGCAGGGCGGTTTATTCAGTTGGTCTCCAGCATTTGAAGTGATTATTTTGGCAAGTTTGATATTTGATGAGAATACTATTTTAAGTGAAATATTTAAGAGGCATGTCTAGACGCCTTGGAGAAATAAGTGGTCAATTATATTTATATTTCACTTTATTGTTTTGATGCCTAGCCTGGAGGAATTAAATCAGTTTAATAAAGTGTTTCACTTTATTATTATTTTGGATGCCATAATATACTTTATTGACATTTTAATAAAGTATAATGCTTCTTGGAGGAGGACGACTTGGAGAAATGAAATGTAAATGACACTAATGGGCATTGTGAATTTGAGTTTGGTTTTGGCGTCCATTTGGAGGGAGATTGAATTCGAATTTGGAGCAGGAAATGTTATAAATAAGAGCATTGGGCTCTTAGTTCAGCATTTCATATCTATAGTAAAGTTATGTTGTCGGAATGGTTAGTAAGTTGCTTCGAGGAATGCATACCTCATAGCTTGGCTTGACTTCTTGCTTGAAAGATAGCAACTAGTTGAGATATTGTTGTTCTTAATCCTTGAGAACAGATTGAGCACATGGTAGTTGATTTTCTTGCATTTTGTCAGTTTTTTGGAGTTGCTAGTAAGGTATAGCTGATTGTCATTTTTGCTCATATGACTTAGGGTGAATTTTATTTGGTTATGGGTATTTGACAAATGAGTTTTGCAGCCTTGGGCGCCCCTCTATGTTGAATTTCAGATTTTATTATCAGGTGTGTGATTTTTGAGGAAGAAATCGCCCTTCTTGAGGGTCGTACTATGTTGGGGATGCTTTGGAGTTCGTGCAAAAATAATTCATGGGTTTAAGTTGCAGTTTGTTGCTTGGGATTTGGGCGCCTATTCTCTAGAATGCTTATGGCTTTGGTTTGGTGTCTTTGGGATGAGTTTTGAGTGAGTTCTATGCATTTTAGTAGGTTGTCTAGTTGCTGGTTTGTGAATTTCAGTTGCTGGTCTGTCAGAAATCAGATTGTAGAAGTTGTCTTTGGAGTTGGGATTTAGTGGTGGTTGAGTCGTTTGATGATAGGTGATGCATATCCTATAATTTCAGCACTGAGACATTGTAATACTTTGATATTGGCAGGAGTTCTATCATTTTGTAAAGTTGAACAGTAGTACTGTCAGCTGTCTTATTATCTTTCTTATTACACTGTTTTCCCTTGTTGGTCGAAGAGACTGGTCATGCTCAGTCGACATTGTATTGCATTTGCATATTGTTGATCGGCTGAGCCGTCAACACACTCCTGCTGAATAAGTGGTCGAGTTGCATATTTACTTTCAACATTGTACTTCTCTTTCCAGTCCTCCCGCTGAATAAGTGGTTGAGTTGATTGTTACTTTCAGCAATGTAATTTCTATCTCCAGTCCTCCTGCTGAATAAGTGGTTGAGTGATTGTTATCTTCTTCCAATGTACTTTTCCAGCAATTTCAAATTTGTGCTAACGATCCCCTTTCGAGTATGCTCTCACCTTGCCCGTACTGGGATTTGGGTTGATCAAAAGAGAAAGGGTTCCTTTCAGCTGGTTTGTGATTTCACTAATGTTAACGGGTGAAATTAATGTGTCAAAAATTGAAAAAAATTGGCTAGCACATTTCAGATATCCTCTATCTTGTGGTATGTAAGGGATGCTACATATGGGTTCCAAAAACTTTTAGGGTATATGTACATGAAATGTTTTCAAACTGCCACATGGATAAAGCACCATTTGTGACTATGTAAGAGTTCCCATCTCCATTCACATAGATACCAAAGCAACCAAGAATCTTATTTTGTTGGTGCACCAATAGGAGTCGAGATGGAAGAAGAGGACAAATGCATTGTGTTACTTTGTTCCTCACTACATTTATGGGATAACCTTGTGATGTCAATTAGCAATAATGACACAATACTTAAACTGGAAATTATGATTAGCATTTTGTTAAGTGAAGAAACTAGAAAAAGGTACATGGATGATAAATCTTTTGATGCCCTTATGGTAAGAAATAGGCCAACAACTTAAAAGATAAGAAAGGTAAGAAGAGGAAGGCAAATAAAAAGTCTAAAGGTAATGGTAGGTTTAAATCTCCAAGTCTAAGGTAAAATGCCAGAACTATGGCTAGAAAGGTTACATAAAAGAGTGCAAATCCAAAAAGAAGTATTACTTCTCTAATAAGTCCTCTAACATTAATGAATGTAGCAGTAATGCCTTTGTGTCTACTAATGTTGTTGACAATTCTAGCTAATCGATTTAGATGCTTCTATCCATATAACACCACATAAGGAGTTAATATTGTTTTAAAGTGATTTAAGAGGAACTTATAATACTTATGAAGTCATTTTATTTTATTTCCCTCCTAAAGTCAAAAGTTCAAATATTTGAGAGGGAAAAGGTAATTTGGAGGCACATTCACAGGAAGATATAATAATTCATTTTGGAGGCTCACTTTATTATTGGAGTTTATTATTTTTGGCTGGTTGTGTAGTTCAGGGAGCTTGAGGATTACAGGGTTCAGTGGTGAAACTATCCACCCTAGCCTGTGGAGTTTGGATTGTTTCCAAATTTGTGAGTCTCCTACGGAGACCAATTTGCAATGTGATCGATATATTTTGTTCTAATCAAATACAAAACCCTTCTTCAAGTTGCTAATCGATTATATTAATCACTCGGAGATGGGCAATTCATATTAAATATTTATTGACATACTAGAGGCTCATATATCTGCTGGTCGTGGGATATTTATGGAGGAAAATGTGACAAGTTATTCCCCGCGCAACCTTTATAATTGCTATTGGTCGATGGCTTTACTATAGCCACCACCTTTATCTATGTCAACAGCAGCTTAAGGAGGACATGAGCCTTCAGACTCAGTCGCTGCCCTTTCACATCTGTCACAGGTCTACAATCAAGGGGTGCATTGGGGTTTTAAGAGTGTGAATCACCTATATAGAGGTTTGTGCCAATCAGAGAGGATCATAGGCATTGCTGGAAGTTGATCGGCCTGACAATATGGACGCCTACATTTGCTAAACCATGGGCACTTCATGTTGGCTGTGGGATTTGCTAAGGTGCTGCTATATTTCAGAATTTTCTGCATATTGTTATTCAATATTATACATTAAATTTTGTAACGTTGTTGGGTAGAGTTTCA